>CM050202.1:1610000-1615000 GCA_027475355.1 Coilia nasus
TCTCCATCTCTCCCTCTCCATCTCTCTCTATCTCCATCTCTCTCTCTCTTTTTCTCTTGGGTGTCTGTGTCTGCTTCTCTCCTCCTCCAGCCGACTCCCTCCATCCCCCCCTTCTCTCTCACTCCCTTTTTCTCTCTTTCAGTCTGTCTCTTTCTCTCACACCATCCTCCTCTTCCTCTCTTTTCTTTCTATTTCTCTCATCTATTCTTAGACTTGTTCTCTCTCCTCACCTCCTCTCCATTTCACTCTATCCCTCTCTCTCCCTCCCTTTTTCTGACTCTCTGAATTGAATCTCAAATACTTTTGTTGATTGCAGTTATGGGGCAGGACTGGTCACTGCCCACATTCATCTGTTGATTTTTCCTATTCGCCTGGCGTCAGTTGTCGGCATTGCAAGCAGCGCTAATAGAGTCCAATAGGGGCAGGAGCAAGTCTGCCCCAACCGGCTTTTTTTTACCTTCTAGCAGCTCACAGAACACTACTCCTCTAGTAACGTTAGACCGAACCCAATCGTGTCAAATGCAGTGATTGCCTGCAGCACAGAACCTGCCTTGTCAAACAGCGTGGACTTTCTGTTAAAAATGCATTTGATGGACTGAAATTAGAAGATAAGTTAGTGATCAAGCAGCTTGGCCCAGACAGACTAGACGTCAGTATAACACAGAAAAATAAGGACAAAGGGAAGATATATACAACCGAACATTTTCGCGAACATGGTATGATGAAAATGAAATGGCTGTGTGGTTGCTCCGTGAGGAATGCAGTATTTTGCTTTCCATGTCTACTGTTCAGATCCTGCTTAGGACAAGGGGACATAGGGATTACAGGAGTTAGCGACGTGAAATACTTTTTCGAAGTAGCAAAAAAGCACACTCTCAAGCAAAGCACATTTACAGTGTGCTATAAAACTACCCATGCTAGGTCAAGTTAATATCGCAGCACACCTCGATGAGGGCTATCATGTAAGCATTCGACATCAATTAGAGAGGCAAAATGTGTCGTTGTGCTTACTATATTATATGAGGCTGTTGCATTGTTTGCTTTTACTGCATTGGGTCAGCATTTCATTGGTCTTCGTTAATCATAGCGCTACATTAATGTTAATATTTAAAAAAAAAGAACTCTGAAACGCATGCTTTTATGGTGCTGCTTGCAGACAGATTTATTATAGACCTGCTTAGCCGCATTACTACATTAATTAGGTTTTTAATAGGCCTATCAGTATGCATTATTCTATAACATTTGGTCAGGGTAGTGCTTTAGGCAGGAGTCAGTGTCTGCCCCACCAATATTTATGCTCAGGAGCCGCTACTGGTACACACATACTGTTAGTGTAGTACATACATACTGTTAGTGTAGTACACACATACTGTTAGTGTAGTACATAAACACTGTTAGTGTAGTACATACATACTGTTAGTGTAGTACATAAACACTGTTAGTGTAGTACATACATACTGTTAGTGTAGTACATAGCATACTGTTAGTGTAGTACACACATACTGTTAGTGTAGTACATAAACACTGTTAGTGTAGTACACACATACTGTTAGTGTAGTACATAGCATACTGTTAGTGTAGTACACACATACTGTTAGTGTAGTACACACATACTGTTAGTGTAGTACACACACATACTGTTAGTGTAGTACACACACTGTTAGTGTAGTATATACATACTGTTAGTGTAGTACATAAACACTGTTAGTGTAGTACACACATACTGTTAGTGTAGTACATAGCATACTGTTAGTGTAGTACACACATACTGTTAGTGTAGTACATAAACACTGTTAGTGTAGTACACACATACTGTTAGTGTAGTACATAGCATACTGTTAGTGTAGTACACACATACTGTTAGTGTAGTACATAAACACTGTTAGTGTAGTACACACATACTGTTAGTGTAGTACATAGCATACTGTTAGTGTAGTACACACATACTGTTAGTGTAGTACACACATACTGTTAGTGTAGTACACACACACATACTGTTAGTGTAGTATATACACACTGTTAGTGTAGTATATACATACTGTTAGTGTAGTACATAAACACTGTTAGTGTAGTACACACATACTGTTAGTGTAGTACATAAACACTGTTAGTGTAGTACACACATACTGTTAGTGTAGTACATAGCATACTGTTAGTGTAGTACACACATACTGTTAGTGTAGTACACACATACTGTTAGTGTAGTACACACACACATACTGTTAGTGTAGTATATACACACTGTTAGTGTAGTATATACATACTGTTAGTGTAGTACATAAACACTGTTAGTGTAGTACACACATACTGTTAGTGTAGTACACACATACTGTTAGTGTAGTACACACATACTGTTAGTGTAGTACATAGCATACTGTTAGTGTAGTACATAAACACTGTTAGTGTAGTACACACATACTGTTAGTGTAGTACACACATACTGTTAGTGTAGTACATAGCATACTGTTAGTGTAGTACATAGCACACTGTTAGTGTAGTACACACATACTGTTAGTGTAGTACATAGCATACTGTTACAGTGTTTTCCCCAGAAATAAAAAGAAGGGTTTAAATTTTGATGTAAATACGATGACACGGTGGCACGGTAGCTAGGAGGATTGGTGGGCATGCACCCTGGGAAAAAAAACAAAAATTCTAGAGCTAAAATGGTGCATTCTAGGAAGATCTGAAGCTAAATTTTGGTCCCAGAAGGCTGGTGGAAACATAACACTTTTAATAAAATGTTGCATTTTTTGGCACAAATAGAACAAAAAACTTATATGGCCACATGAAAGCTGAATTGGTACCACAGATCTTAGATTCTGCAGATAAATATAATTCAGTGTAGTGTAGTATTATCTAGAATGATGTCTGATGACAACAAATTCTTATTTCAGTGTTCCTGTAACAAGCTAACGAACTAGCTCATTGAAATGATTGGTAATGTGGTAATGCTAACAGTCATCGACTCACCTTGAATTTAACACGCTGCAATAACCGTACAACTTTATATTACTTTCTGCACTTCAGCTAATGTCAGTATTAGTATCTAGGTGGGTGTTGGTGAGTAAAGTGGCAGTTTTCAGTTTAAAACATTATGTTAGCGTAGTTCGCTAGCGTTAGCGCGCTAACAACCCCATACAGGCTGCAGCTCTGCTCTACATAAAGGAGGATTTGCTTTTCACGCTCTCTCTCACTCTCTTTCAGCAGCTAGATGATCCAATCGCATTCTGTACACTGTGGAGAAAGTTTTCTTGCTATATGAGCATGTCCCAAGGAGAGCGTTCTCCTTCCTTCTTGTGTAGCATTTACCATAGACATACTATACATAGTATGTCTATGGCATTTACAGTCAAAGTCAGGCAGTTTTAGTAGCCCCAAGGTTTGCGTTAAAGATCTTAGATTCTACAATACTCTCTGATACTACAGGTGACTGGCGGAAAAAAAACAAAGGAGCACTGTAATCGGCATGTGATTTGCCAGTTTCGCCAGTATAGTAGTTTACACACCCACCACGGAAGTTTCTTAAAAACGCAGCCTACATTTGACTACATTGGGGCTTCTTGTTCAGGGAAAATCCCGGGGGGAATGTTTTTGTGCATGATTTTTAAGCGTATCGGCATTTTATGAAAGCGTCTCGCAAAACTTGATGCGTATCAGCGAAAAAAGAAGCGTATCGGTGCCGATATGCTTAGATGCTTTGGGGAAAACACTGTGTTAGTGTAGTACATACATACTGTTAGTGTAGTACACACATACTGTTAGTGTAGTACACATACAGCCCCCCCCCCACATCACGCAGCATATGCCCCCCCAATACATACAAAGGACACACAGCCAACCCCCCCCCCCACACACACACACACACAGTGCAGCATAGCCTTGCTCCTTGTGTTATGCCCTTCCCACACACATACAGCACACAGACCCCCACACATACAGCCCCCCCCCCCCACATCACGCAGCATATGCCCCCCCAATACATACAGAGGACACACAGCCAACCCCCCCCCCCTACACACACACACGACACACATACACAAGTACACATGCAAGACACGGTCCTACGTCGCCTCCCTCACACACAGCTCTCACACCAACACCCCCCCCCCACCCCGCACACACACAGCACATAGGACTCAGCCCTCACGGCTCAAGGCCCACTCACCCCACACACACACACACACACTAAGCATGCAGCCCCCCCCCCCACACACACACACACTTCACAGCATATAGCTTGCTGCCCACCTCCCCACACACAAGATACAGCCACACACACATACACACAGGACAGCCCTCGCAGCTCAAGCCCCCACCCACCACACACGGAGCTTGCGTCACCCTCACTGCCCCCCCCTCACTCACAGCCCCCCCACCCCCGCACACATACAGCACACAGTATATAGTCTTGCTGCCCGCCTCATGCCACCTCCCTCCACCCCCCACCCACACACAGCACAGAAGTCACAGCCCTCACGGCTCAAGCCCCCCTCCCACATGCACACAGCACTTATCTTTGCTCCCCAGCCCTCTCCACACACGTGTGTCCAACCCCACCTCAGCACTGTCAGCTGCACACGCAGTGCCACCCCCCACACAGCCCGTCATCTGCCACCACAGCCAGTCCTTCCTCCCAACCATAACTGCACTTTATGCACTTTATCCCACCCCCCTTCACCTTTTTTCTACCTCTGCCCTTCTTATGGTAGTCATCCCCCCCAAATGCATTCTACGCACTTTACTCCCCACTCCCCATGCACAGTCTAGACCCACAATCATCAGTTTCACTGCATGTCCTACTACCCAGTATGTCTATGTACGTGACAAATAAAACTCCTTGTATCCTTGTATCCTTGTAACACGAGTGGCAACTGTGGTAACTGTGTCTTGTAGAACATGAGTGATGCCATGGTAACTCTGTCCTGTAGAACATGTATGGTAACCATGGTAACTGTGCCCTGTAGAACATGTATGGTAACCATGGTAACTGTGCCCTG
>CM050202.1:1622500-1632500 GCA_027475355.1 Coilia nasus
CCACACACACTTATGCCCACACACACTTATGCCCACACACACTTATGCCCACACACACTTATGCCCACACACACTTACGCCCACACACACTTATGCCCACACACACTTATGCCCACACACACTTATGCCCACACACACTTATGCCCACACACACTTATGCCCACACACACTTATGCCCACACACACTTACGCCCACACACACTTATGCCCACACACACTTATGCCCAGTACTCAGTAACCACACTTATGCCCACACACACTTATGCCCACACACACTTATGCCCAGTAGTCAATAACCACACTTATGCCCACACACACTTATGCCCACACACACTTATGCCCACACACACTTATGCCCACACACACTTACGCCCACACACACTTATGCCCAGTACTGAATAACCACACTTATGCCCACACACACTTATGCCCACACACACTCATGCCCACACACACTTATGCCCACACACACTTATGCCCACACACACTTATGCCCACACACACTTATGCCCACACACACTTATGCCCACACACACTTATGCCCACACACACTTATGCCCACACACACTTACGCCCACACACACTTATGCCCACACACACTTATGCCCAGTACTCAGTAACCACACTTATGCCCACACACACTTATGCCCACACACACTTATGCCCAGTAGTCAATAACCACACTTATGCCCACACACACTTATGCCCACACACACTTATGCCCACACACACTTATGCCCACACACACTTATGCCCACACACACTTACGCCCACACACACTTATGCCGACACACACTTATGCCCAGTACTCAATAACCACACTTATGCCCACACACACTTATGCCCACACACACTTATGCCCACACACACTTACGCCCACACACACTTATGCCCACACACACTTACGCCCACACACACTTATGCCCACACACACTTATGCCCAGTACTCAATAACCACACTTATGCCCAGTACCTAATGCCCACACACACTTACGCCCACACATATGCCCAGTACCTAATGCCCACACACACTTATGCCCACACACACTTACGCCCACACATATGCCCAGTACCTAATGCCCACACACACTTACGCCCACACATATGCCCAGTACCTAATGCCCACACATATGCCCAGTACTTAATGCCCACACATATGCCCACACTTATGCTCACTACTCAATGCCCACTCTCTCTTACACTCACTACTCAATGCCCACTTATGCCCACACACCTATGCCCAATACTCAATGCCCACACACACCTATGCCCAATACTCAATGCCAACACACACCTATGCCCAATACCTAATGCCCACACACACTTATGCCCAATACTCAATACCCACACACTAATGCCCACACACACTAATGCCCAATACCTAATGCCCACACACACTAATGCCCAATACCTAATGCCCACACACACTAATGCCCAATACCTAATGCCCACACACACTAATGCCCAATACCTAATGCCCACACACACTAATGCCCAATGCTTAATGCCCACACACACCTATGCCCACACCTATGCCCACACACACTTATGCCCAGTACTCAATACCCACACACTAATGCCCACACACACTAATGCCCAATACTTAATGCCCACACTTGCCCACATACACCTAGCTATCTCTAGCTCTTGATAATGGATGAAGTACATTTGGAATTACTCAACATTTGGAAAAGAGTTGCTGTCCCACACACAGATTGACGCTGGTCTTTGTTACAGTGTCGTGTGAGGAGGGTGTAGATGATGTTACTTTTTGTTATGTTTACAACGGTCTGTTCGGTTGCCAAAATCATTCATTTGAATCACCTATGGGCCCAAAGGCCACACACACACACACACGCACAAACACTCATACAGACACTTCCATACTGTCGTCATGTGTGTGTGTGCATATCCCTGTAAACACTAGGCAGTTAACCCTCTGTTGTGCTTGAGGACATGTTGCCATAAAGCCTGTTTTCTACAACGCTGCACTTCGCATGTCATAAAGTCCTCCGTTTGTTGTTGTTTTGCTCTTGTTTGTTTGTTGTTTTTGTGCGCCGTGCAAACCTCAGCTCTTAGGCACAGGAGTGTTGGAGTTGGGTCGCTTCCTGTTTTTAGAGAGGCCACACCCCTCAACACCGTCACCACACACCGCATCGGCAGTGACCACGCCCCCCGTGACGGGTATCTTCTCTACAGGGTCCTAGAGGTAGTTCTGTTTGATTGCTGAGCTCTCTGAGTGTGGGTGATCGCTGTGTGTGTGTTTGTGTGTGTGTGTGTGAGATCATATGCCTTTCAATGTATGTGTGTGAGTGAGTGTACATGACTGTGTGTGTGAGCTGAGAGCTGTGTGCTTGAGGTCCTGTGGTGTGTGTGTGTCCTGTCTTTTGTGTAATAGTGCTTCCTGCTGTACCTGTATTGGCCACTAGGGAGCAGTACAACAGTGAGTCCGTCAGGCTCATGGAAGAGGATCTCAGAAACATGCTTAACTTAGAAGACACTTTAAATGGCAAGACTGTTTGCTGCCATGAGCTTTAGACAATGAGTTTTTTAGTAGATGCTGTCCATTTACTAAAGTACCAATGCTGATGATGATGATTATTATTGTTAGTAGTAGCAGTAGTAGTAATAATAATAATAATAATTAAAAATAATAGTTGGTCAGCCTCAATCTTGCTCCCGTATGGTCTGATGTAGCCTTGGTCAGACTCACTCCCGCTCCTGATGCTGCTGTAGCGACCCCTAGTGGTGATCCCTCAGCTTGCTCTTACTCTGAATATCTAATTACTGTACTTACCCTATTCAACAACTGTAAATAACACATATCGCCTTACAGCTGGAGTTTAGTTTTCTACATGCAGAACTGTGTGTGTGTCAGTGTGTCTTAGCAGATTTGTCCTTGTTGTGTGTTTAAGGTGGGTTAGGGATCAGAGGGGTCGTAGCACACAGGCTAGGCAGACATCAGTTTGCTGTATTTATGTTGTTGGTTGTCTGGTTGTCCACGTGGCGTGCTGGAGCTAAGACACTTTTAGCACACGTTACCGCCACACTTAAGACAAGGTCACCACAAGGTCAAAGCTGCTACTGTGTGCGTCACTTGTCAGTGCGCCTATGACATCACAGCAGTCGTCACTTGGTGACCAATTGGATGCGGTCATCCAGGCTGGACTAGTCTCCTGAATGATCCTGGGCAGGACGCGTCCTGCAGTCTTTAGTCCTGCATTGTCATGGAGGCAGATCACACAAGGCCTGATAAAGTGCTTACCTCATTTTATACACACCGGCTACAGAAGCTTCTAGGCTTGTGTTCCAGACAACAGCAGTTATTTGTACACCTGTGTATGTACCTGTGTGTGTATGTGTGTGTGTGCGTGTGTGTGTAACACTATGTTGGAAATGCTGGACGCTGCGTAGTATACAGGTCGAGAACGCTGGAATGCGATGTAGGCATAGAGGTGTCACCCAGAGAGCTGGTTCGGGCTCTGCCACTCCCCAAACTAAACCGACCCTCAGGGTCACCCGTCGCCCTGAGCCCACTGCACAGTCCGGAGACTTCGGCGTGACTGTTTTAGATAATTAGTGTAAATACTAAATGCCCAACATGAGGGAATTATGGGATTATGGGAGTACGGTCATGTTGACATGATTGTGAAACGTCACCCCTCAGTACCAGTAGGAATATCCAAAGCGGATCACGGATCCAAACACAACCTCTAATAGGAATAACTGATAATCGCTCAGAAACGCCACCGACTAATAGGAATAACTGATAATCGCTCAGAAACGCCACGACCATCGAAATATTAAATCAGAATGACTATCAGACCGAAAGGAGTGTTTGAAATGTGAGGCCCTACAGAACCTTCCAGAAGCTCACCTGCAAGTCACAGTGTGTGTGTGTGTGTGTGTGTGTGTGTGTGTTTTGTGGATGCATGTACTTACTTCATGTGGCCTATGGTGTCACTGACCTCTGTGGGTGGCGTTCAGCCTCCTCTTCCGTGTGTGTTATTTTTAATGCAAGTTCACTTCAGGACAAGGTGTGTGTGTGTGTAAGTGTGTGTGTGTGTGTATCAAAGGAGCGTTGTGTACGATTTTTAGGAGACAATATCCCCAGTTTCTGCCAGTGAACAACCTGTCTTGTTCACTACTGCCACACAGTGGCAGACACTGGTATTACTATTTGCAGCTGGTTTTCTCACTTAACATCAACTATAGGCCTGCCTGGTGGATGTATATATGTATGTATATATGTACGAGTGTGTGTATGTATTATTTTTAACATGTTCATGTGCAAACAGACGTAGCGTGTGCATGTGTGAGACCAGGGGGGCGGCGCATTAGGCTGTTGTGCTGCACAGGGTGTGTGTGTGTGTGTGTGTGAGATTAAGCATATGTGGGAACTTCTCTCTTGTACTCGCCACACCCATTAAAACATGAAGCACTTCTATTGTAGCCTCTACCTGCACTCTGTGTGTGTGTGTGTGTGTGTGAGGGGGGTGGGTTCTGCATATGTGTGTGTGAAGGGTGGGTTGTGTATGTGTGTGACAAGTGGGTTCTGCGTACACGTGTGTGTGTGTGTGTGTGTGTGTGTGTGTGAGGGGGGTGGGTTCTGCATATGTGTGTGTGAAGGGTGGGTTGTGTATGTGTGTGACAAGTGGGTTCTGCGTACACGTGTGTGTGTGTGTGTGTGTGTGTGTGTGTGAGGGGGGTGGGTTCTGCATATGTGTGTGTGAAGGGTGGGTTGTGTATGTGTGTGACAAGTGGGTTCTGCGTACACGTGTGTGTGTGTGTGTGTGTGTGTGTGAGGGGGGTGGGTTCTGCATATGTGTGTGTGAAGGGTGGGTTGTGTATGTGTGTGACAAGTGGGTTCTGCGTACACGTGTGTGTGTGTGTGTGTGTGTGTGTGTGTGTGTGTGTGTGTGTGTGTGAGGGGGGTGGGTTCTGCATATGTGTGTATGAAGGGTGGGTTGTGTATGTGTGTGACAAGTGGGTTCTGCGTACACGTGTGTGTGTGTGTGTGTGTGTGTGAGGGGGGTGGGTTCTGCATATGTGTGTATGAAGGGTGGGTTGTGTATGTGTGTGACAAGTGGGTTCTGCGTACACGTGTGTGTGTGTGTGGGGGTGTGTGTGTGTGTGTGTGTGTGTGTGTGTGTGGGGGGGGGGGGTAGACTAACAGAACATCTCTGCACCTGTATGATGCTCATAGTGATGACCACAAGGGCAGCTGACAAGGGGGCATTAAAAAGGCACACAAAGGTCAAAGGTCAAAGCAGAATTGTTTATTATCTCCCAAATGTGTTCAAAACGCAGCTCAGAGTCAGATCAGCCGAACTAGTAAGTCACCATTAAAACACACGCACACAAGCGCACACACCTACACACACACACACCGTCTGAGGGAAACACTAACACTGAACTGAACAAAAGCCTGTAAAAATATCTTCAGGACACACAGTAGTGTGTGGTGAGCTGGGCTGACACACAGCAACATGGAAGAGTTGGTGATCTGCACAATCCGATTCATGCCGCTCGAGGAATGACTGCAGGGACACACACACACACACACACGTGTAAACGTACATAACTTGCGTGCGCACACACACTAACATGTATCCATAGCCTCTAAATGGTCAGAGTTCCCACCAACAAGTTTAACGTAATTTAGCAACATATAATACATATCATTTAGGACATTTACTAACATAATTCATATCATTTAGGACATTTACTAACATAATTCATATCATTTAGGACATTTACTAACATAATTTATATCATTTAGGACATTTACTAACATAATTTATATCATTTAGGACATTTACTAACATAATTCATATCATTTAGGACATTTACTAACATAAAACATATTTAGGCCACTGAAAGGACTTGAAATGTTCAGAAATCTAACTCAATGGCTACTGGCGCAAATGTAGAGTTCAGGAGTGTGTGTGTGTGTACCTGGAGTGAGGCGTAGGTGTGTGTGGTCATGTATTTCTATGCTTGTGAGGGCCCAAAGTCCTCACACCGATAGGAAAACTAGAAAAAATGGACTTGTGAGGACATTATAATGCTCCTCACAACCTCACAAAAGTGCTTTCTTGGCCATTTTGTTGTTATTGAAAAAATGACAGGGTTACACACACTCACCTCACACACTACACTCACCTCACACACATACACACTCTATGCCGCCTCTGACAGCCAGGACAAGAGGGACATTGCTAAGGTAACACACACACACCCACATACACACTACACTCACCTCACACACATACACACTCTACGCCGCCTCCGACAGCCAGGACAAGAGGGACATTGCTAAGGTATCACACACACACACACACTCTACGCCGCCTCCGACAGCCAGGACAAGAGGAACATTGCCAAGGTAACACACACACACACACACACATACACTCCTCACACACACACACACACACACCTCACACTTACCTCACACACTCTATGCCGCCTCAAACAGCCAGGACAAGAGGGACATTGCCAAGATAACACACACACATACACACTCTCCTCACACACACACCCCTCACACACTCACCTCACACACTCTATGCCGCCTCAAACAGCCAGGACAAGAGGGACATTGCCAAGATAACACACACACATACACACTCTCCTCACACACTCTATGCCTCCTCAGGCAGCCGGGGATTTGGGAAGGTGATAAAGCAGTCACTGGATGGTTGTGTGTGTGTGTGTGTGTATGTGTGTGTGTAGGGCCATCTGAAGAAGGTGACGGAGCAGTACCCTGACAATGTGGAGGCCTGGATTGAACTGGCTCAGATCCTGAAGCAGACCACCATCCAGGTTGGCACAAATACAACAACACTGCCCACTGTGTGTGTGTGTGTATGTGTGTGTGTGTGTGTGTGTGTGTGTGTGTCCTGGAGCAGACCGACATCCAGGTGTGTACAAATACAACAACACTGCCCACTGGGGCTTAATAGTTGGATATCTGTGTGTGTGTGTGTGTTTAGCTGTTGTTTATAAGCTGTGGTGTGCATGGGTGTGTGTATATATATAAATATAATATATATATATATATATATATATATATATATATATATATATATATATATATATATATATATATATATATATATATATATATAATGTGTGTGTGTGTGTGTAGCTGTTTATGGGCACAGGAGCTGTCGTGTGCTTATAGTTAAACCTGTGTGTGTGTGTGTGTGTGTGTGTGTGTGTGTGTGTGTGTGTGTGTGTGTGTGTGTGTGTGGCCTGTAGGGGGCGCTGTCTGCGTACGGGACGGCCACGCGTATCCTGCAGGAGAAGGCCCAGGCTGATGTTCCCAAGGGGGTAGGAAAATATCCGGAAGTTGAAGCACCCATAAGGGAAATCTCAACCCGGAACGGGCCCTATAGCCTTTAGCATTCTGTTGACTTCCATTCATTTTAGCGTCACTTTGAAATGAAATAACTTTACATGAGAAGCCACCCATACCTTGATATTGGCATTGTTGTTGGCACAGTAGAAAATTTACCGTACTGTTTGGATAACAAGCTGTAGCCACAGCCATGCCCATTTACTTTTCTATTCATGTTGGGAAAACATTGACATCAGTAATCTCGAAAAATAAGCTTAGAAATTGGAATTTGTTTGTAAATGGAATCGCTAACTTTATAGATTTTACTATTCGATGCAAGTGAATTGAGAAAGATGGCTAAGCTAAGCTACACGCTATAGCTTGGTATGTACATGCTAACCAGCTAGCTCCCTTGACATGCTGGTTTGCAAGACTGCCTGGAACCAAAGTTTGTTGACGAAGCATGAAGTCCCCGTGTACAATATTAGCCTCCCCCTCCAGTTAATGATTACAGCTATGATGGTAGAAAAATACTTATTAAGAAAATTATCGTACGCTGTATGGTTTGTGATTGAGCATCTACCACTCAATTTATACTATTTGGGTTCGTTGGCCGACGTGAACGTACGTCACCCCGCGCTTGCGCAGTTGCCTGGTGACCAATTAAAAATCTCAAAATCGAGCTTCAACGGCTCCCATTGAAAACGACGCCATCCCTCAGTCCATTCTCTTCTACTGTCTATGGATGTTCCTCCTGAGATCCTCAACAACCTGGGAGCCCTGCACTTCCGACTGGGCAACCTGGGAGAGGCCAAGGTCAGTCACCTTTAACCTCTCACCTTTCACCCGTGACCTTTCACCCCTAAACCCCTGGGAGCCCTGCACTATAGACTGGGCAACTTGGGGGAGGATAAGTCAGTCCCCTTTAACCGCTGACCTTTCATCCCTGGGAGCTCTGCACGATGACTTTGGTCTTCCCCAGGTTGCCCAGTCTAGTCACCTTTAACCCTTAACCTCTCACCTTTAACCCCTGGAGCCTTGCAGTTCTGTCCCAATTAAGGGTCTACACGCTTCGGAGTGCGTTGTTACCATAGACAGTAGAAGAGAATGGACTGAGGGATGGCGTCGTTTTCAATGGGAGCCGTTGAAGCACAATTTTGAGATTTTTAATTGGTCACTTTGCAACTGCGCAAGCGCGGGGTGACGTACGGTCATGTCGGCCAGCGAACCCAAATACTATAAATTGAGTGGTAGATGCTCAATCACAAACCATACAGCGTACGATAATTTTCTTAATAAGTATTCTTCTACCGTTATAGCTGCAATCACTTAGTTGAATGGGGGGTTAATATTGTATGTGGGGACTTGATTCTTCGTCAACTAACTTTGGTTCCAGGCAGTCTTGCAAGCCAGCATGTCAAAGGAGCTAGCTAGTTAGCATGTAAACTACAAGCTATAGCGTGTAGCTTAGCTTAGCAGTCTTTCTCAATTCACTTGCATCGAATAGTAAAATCCATAAAGATAGCGATTCTGCTATTCTGCTACAAACAAATACCAAGTTCTACGCTTATTTTTCGGGAAATAGTGATGTAAATGTTTCCCCAACATGAATAGAAAAGTAAACGAGCATGACTGTGGCTACAGCGTGTTATCCAACCAGTACGGTAAATTTCCTCCAGTGCGACAGAAACTCACTAGCCGTCGCATGATTTATGGCGTCATTTTTAGCATAATTTCAGATAAACGTTTCTTACAAGGCAATAACATGACAGATTTCTGATCGAAGCAAATATGTTTTGCTGTGCCCTCTCCGGTTTACAACAATGCCAATATCAAGGTACGGATGGCTTCTCATGTAAAGTTGTTTGATTTCAAAGTGACGCTAAAATGAATGGAAGTCAACGGAATGCTACATGCTATTGGTCATTTTCCGGGTTGAGATTTCCCCATGGGTGCTTCAACTTCCGGATATATTCCTACCCCCTTGGTTGTTACGGAGTGGCCTATGTAGCTGTAGCCTAGCGTGGCCGTTAACCACTCATGACATGGGACAGCCTAGCCTACAGAGCTCCTCTGGTCGCCTAGCAACCACAGAACATAGTTTGGAAGTTGACACTCTGCCTCGAGCATAAATCGTTTAGTCACAACAAACATAACAAATAAAGTTACATTTTGTCAGAAATGGCCCCAGGAATTATGAATTTGTTGTTTTCCAAACCTGCAAACTTGTCGCTTTTCGGCGACATTCGCCGTTCGTGAGCTCGCGCCTGTCAAGAGAGGGAGGTGGGGTGGGCTTGCGTGCCATTTAGGCCATTATTGGACAATTCTTATAAATGACATTTTTCTGGGCCAATCGGAATCTCAGCGCTTGCTTCAGGATCTTGAAACACACTGCCAACTGTGTTCGCGCCAGTCAAGAGACACCTGACCAAATGTGGAAACTGATGGAAATTGAATGGAAGGTAATTAAGTCTTTTTGGAGCTAAACAACAGATATTTGTTTGCTTAAGTCAAATAACGCCAGCTAGCTTTTTTATACAGTTAGCCTATGCTTCGAGCAAAATGCTTAATAGCAGGCAATACAAGCGGATCCAATGCTGGAATTTCCGTTAGCAAGATAGCAAATTTTTTAGACATCTAACATTGTTAGCTCGT
>CM050202.1:1637500-1647500 GCA_027475355.1 Coilia nasus
TAGCGCGCTAACGCTAGCGAACTACGCTAACGTAATGTTTTAAATTGAAAGCTGTCACTTTATTCACTAACACCCACCTAGATACTGTTACTGGTTATAGTGTAAGCAGACAAAGTAATATAAATGTATAGGGTTACAGCAATGTATTAAATTCAAGGTGAGTCCAATCGCTGTTAGCGTTTAGCACATGGTGTTGTCATAGTTACTACCATTCACTTGAATGAGCTAGAGCTAGTTCGTTAGCTTGCTAGCTCGCTTTACATGCACACTAAATTATTTTGTAAGAGTTCGAAATAGGAATTTGTTGGCATTTTGGTCCCATAGTAACGTATTATTGTGGCACGGGTCACCAAGGCCCGTTGGATATACTTACCCTAATCAGTTTTAACATGTCTCTCATGCCTTGCGGAACCCAGAGCAGGAAGGACCAAAATTGGTTAAAAGAGGAACTTAAATAAAGGTTAAAAAAGAACAAAAGGGCAATCAAGAGACAGCAGAAGATTCGAGACAGAAGCTAGTATTAACAAGTTTCTTATGTCCAGAGGAAACTCACAGCTGGAAAGACCAAATATGGTTTGATGAACTTCGGTAAAGGTTAATATGAGTGCAAAAGAGTCATAAAATAGCAGCCAGTTTAAACTGTTTTTTTATGCCAAGCGGAACTAAGGGCAGGATGTGAATAAACACTGTGACTAATACGTGTGGTCAAAATGATATAAAAGCACGCTGAATAAAGTATTTGTAGGCTTACACCTATCTCAACACTCTGAGAGAGAAACAAGCTCCATTTAACTTTATTTTTTCTTTTCTTTAATTCGTATACTGAAGATACCTGTATTTCTGTATACTGTTTGGAGTCTCATCTCCATTTTATTTTAAAACTTAAAATAAAAAATTCATTGGCAACTTCATCTTTGAAGAACTGATTCCTGATGCCTCCAGATTTACCCTGCAGGATTTGTATTTCTCTAAGTAATTCGAGGTTCAATGCATGGGGCGGTAGAGTGCTATAGAGGTAAAATAAATACAAAAGCAGTACGAGTTTGGAATAGTCAAAAAAATGGTAAACATTAGAAAGGAGATAGTGAAGTTTCAGAGTCCTATCTGGGGGCGTTAACTTTTCCCAGTCAACAATTAACATGGGCTACCTTCCACAGAGGAGATAGCTAAGTGAAACGGGACAGTAGCCAAAATCAACTAGTCTGTATTCCAGATAGGCGGGAGCCCTCCCTGCTTAGTTTTCTTCTAGTAAAAGAACTGGGATCGTAGTTGGGCCAGGAGCTGAACGTCTTTGGTTACAAGCAGCGAGGTAAAAAAGAAACAGGCCTAAATAAATAGAAACTCTCGTTCACCATTAGTCTTTCCAGCTCCCTCGTTTCTCAATTATGTTGGCTTATCTTTGTAGAATCTAAGATCTTTGGTGAAAGTCATCATAGTTTGTGTAGTATAGACCCAGCTCCCAACCCAACTTTGAGAATAGATTAACGGCGATATTTTTTTTATCGCCCGATAAGAGTCTCGCGTTAACGCAGCACGTTAACGCCGATAACGGCCCACCTATATAAATTATCATATGGTGCATGTATATAGATCAAAAGGAAAATGTCTAATGTGTGTGTGTGTGTGTGTGTGCGTCCCTGTGTTTGTATTGTGATGCTTGTGTGTGTTTGCGTGTGTGTGTGTGTCAGCCTGCCTCAAGATCGCAGAGGACCAGTCAGTGTGTGCGGCTCGGAGGCGGGGCATAGCGGCAGTGGCCAAGGCCAATCAGAAGATGATTCAGGCAGTCCATTCAGGCGGCTCCGAAAGCGAGTCTCCGCCCCTTACCCAAGACCCGCCTCTGAGGATTCCCCCTGCCAATCAGAGGAGTCCGAGGCGGAAGTGTCCAATCGCGGGTCCAGGGTACCCGCGGGGTCTTGGAAAAAGTCTTAAATTTACTATTCAAAAATTAAGGTCTTGAAAAGGTAATGGATTTTGTTTGCAGGTCTTAAATTTCGTGCATCAAGTATTATTTTTTTCCCCTTTCTTATTTTCAGTCCCACAAACATACATTTAGTTATGCACGAAGCTACAACGAATCCTGGTCGCTTTTAGTAGGCATACGTCCATAATTTTCAGGCTTCATCCAAATGTTCTATACTGTAAATTAATCGGCTGAGACACTTCCTGCTATTAAGTCTTTGCTCCTTGAAAGTGCGCGCGCAGTGACGTCCAGTCAAGTAAGTCAGTCAGTCACTCATCAGTCAGTCGTCATTTTATTAGGCTAGTCAGTGATGGGCGAATGTCGATTTAATAACTGGGTTCAGCCATTACCAGGGAATGTGTGGGAAAGACATTTAAACTTGGAACGATGGGACACATGGCCTTGGACTCCAATATGAAGAACTCCAAACACACGGCATTAATGGAAGTTCGTTTGAGGAAGGCACCAATAACCAACTTCTGTGTACAACCGACCTCCTCAATCTCCTTGGCTAGCAACATTAGCAATACACCGCCACAGACACCACAGTCAGCAGCAACTATGCTTTGCGGGTCAGCACCAACGCTTAAGGCAGAGGTGATATGGATTTTGAAGACTGTGTCAGACCACCACTCATATACCTGAAATGAGGGAATTGGTCATCCTTTCAAGAGTATGTTCCCAGACTCCGAAATAGCGGCTACTTTCTCATGTGGGAGCAACAAGACCGCTTATATCACAAAGTTCGGGCTCAGCCCTTTCATCACCAAGGAGTTGACCAAGGAGCATATCAATGAGGCCGCAGGTTTTGTGGCAATGTTGGATGAAAGCCTTAACAAAACAACCAAAATGAAACAGCTTGACATTAGGGATGCAAACAACCCTATCTAACTATCGATTAATTGTCGATAAGAATTTGGTCAAATAAATTAAATTAACTGTCAATTAATTGTCATTTTCACTAGTGGTATCGCTAATAAAGGGCGCCGCTGAGCGCCACGTGAAATGCTAAGCGACCCAGCTCAAAAAACATGAAGCGGTTTGTTTCTGATATTTTTCGTAGGAATGCTTACGTGACCTTGCTTTAAAAGGATGGTGTCTCTGTCCATGGACGACCCGAATGTCAATTGGCGGTTTTTCGAGATGTTACAGACAGAGCAGGGAGACCATTTTGGGGGTGCCCAGTTAATAGTTGTTGGGAGTTGTGGGTTTCACACACTACATAATGCAGGCTGTAGGCTCTATTATATCACCCACAGAAGTATGCGTGCACGCACACATACGCGCGCGCGCACACACACACACACACACACACACACAGGCACACCCCTCACAGTTAATTTGTAAATGACTTTGTCTTCTGACTTAAATTATAGTGTAGATTTCAACTGTTTGAACGCTGTAGGTTGCTTTGGTTTGGTCTGGGTGTGTTTTTTTATGAACTTTTAATTTTGTTTACAGTGTTGAGATTGCAGCAGAGCTGCAAAGGCTGTGGGCTCTATTGTATAACAACCGCACACAGAGGCACACCCACAGATGTATGCACACACACAGAGGCACACAAACAAAGTTGTTCTTTTTCATTTCTGATTGTGTTTACAGTGTATAGATTGCAGCAGAAATCCAAAGGCTGTAGCAATATTGTTGTGATTACACCGCACAGGGTGCACCCACAGATGTGCATGCTTGCGTACACTCTTCGCACCGTAATTATGTTGTGTGTTATATTGAGAGATTGCAGCTGATATTTAGAGTATACTGTTCATTAAAGTTATTTATGAGATTGATTTGATTGATTTATTTTCTGATATTTCATTCATATGCATGCCAGAAAAGGTGCAACCGTTGGTCTTCAATTTCATATACAGTGGTCTTAAAATGTCTTTAAAAAGTCTTACATTTCAGATTGGAAATCCTGGGGGTACCCTGGCCTCAGACGACAGTGACTGAAACTCCACCCCCCAACGTTGCAGACATTTCTTTTTCCTTTTGTCCATTTATCTCTCTCTCTCTCTCTCTCTCTCTCTCTCACACACACACACACACACAGCATCTGTCTACCATACCAGCTTGTGTAAAAACACACATTCACACCCTGCCTGCCCTTGTGTGTTGGCTCGTGTGTGTTTAATTTGGGTTCTTGTGAGACGTTATGCTGGGGTGCATTTTGTTTGTGGGAGGGGGGTGGGTGGAGGTTGGAGGTGGGGCTTAGAATGGTAGCCGTCACCATGGTGACACCAGCAACATGTTTCAACTTTTCTTTCCATTAAAATCTCTCAAAGCGTCAAAGAGTCTCTCACTGCCTCTCACACACACACACACACACACACACACACACACACACACACACACCCTCAAAGCGTCAAAAGTGTCACTGGATGCCCCCAAGGCATTTAAGAGATCTGATGTCACTAAAGAGGATCTGATGTCAGAGTGAACATTAAGCATGATGCTCATCTCTACACCACAGATGAAACCGCACTGTCAGTTAGGGTGATGTCATGACTGGGTACCATAGCGATGGCTAATTGGGAAGCAGCCTTATTTTTCCACCAATCAGGAAAGAGCATCATTCTGTTAGTGAGGTGTACCAAGAGAGGCGCTGGTCTCAAGATTCAGCTGATTCTGATTGGTTAGTGGCATCAGCGGTGTAAGCACATTAATGATGTGATAATAAATTAATAGTGTAAATCACCCCTTATTAATATTCAGTAGACAACAGCCCTGATTGGTTGATGAGGTGTTCTAACAAGCATCTTCTTATATCTGTAGTGCTGTAGTATTCTAAGTGGGTTCTAAGTGGTGTGGTGTTCTAAGAGTGTTCTAACAGGGTTCTAGCAAGGTTCTAAGTGGGTTCTAAAGGTGTTCTAAGTGGGTTCTAAAGGTGTTCTAACTGGTTTGGTGTAACACGGTTTTAACTGCTGTAGTGTTCTAAGAGTGTTCTAACAGGGTTCTAAGAGTGTTCTAACAAGGTTCTAAGAGTGTTCTAACAGGGTTCTAAGAGTGTTCTAACTGGTGTGGTGTTATAATAGGGTTCTACCTGTGATGTAGTGTTCTTAGTGGGCTGTAATGGTGTTCTAAGCGATGTGGTGTTGTGACAGGGTTCTGATTGTGCCGTGATGTACTAATGGCCCTGTTGATAACGCCAATAATAATATTAATGAGGTTAGTTGTTAGCGGATGTGTTCATTGTCCCTGTAAAAGGGGCGGAGCTTATCTCATTAATATTCAGTAGGCAGCTGCTCTGATTGGTTTGTTAGTGTTGGGTCACAGTGAGAGCTGACTGATAATAGGTACTCACCAGGTACTAAATTAGTATTCAGGAGGCGGCTGTCCTGATTGGTTTATTAATGTTAATTACAGGTTCTTATCAGCATCTGTAGATATTAAGGACAGATACTGAGACGCAAACAAATGAAGGGATGAATAGTGAGGGAGGGATGAATATTAAAAGAGGGATGAATATTTTAACACTATAACACTGAAGCTGAAGGGGAGATGAACAGTGGTGTGTGTGTGAAAAGCTGAAGGAGATTAATTTGACTCCTAAGTGACCTCCTATGCAAGGAGAGAAGAGCAGCTTCCAATAGGAGCAGAGGAGGAAACACCACAGACAGGTGACTTTATTATGTTTATTGACAAGCAGCAGTTATACAGTAACACAATCCACATGATCACATGATCAGAGCCAGCCAATCAGAATCTCTCAGGCTGGTCACATGATCAGAACACAGCCACACACAATCTCTGGAGTTGGGCGGGTCAAGGTGTGCTGCAGTGCTGGGATTGATCAAGCATAAATATGACACACCCCTAGGGAGGGTCTTGGTGAAGACATCGGGATTCAGGATTGGCTCTTAAAAAACACTGAGAGCCAACGTAAAAAAAGAAAAACAATTTTAAAAACGATTTCAACACACACACACACACGATCACGACAAGTATAAAATCTTCCAGCAATTAAAAACCCAACAGACACACAGACAAGGTAGAGGTGCATAAGGATTACTCTTCATCATCCTCAGACTCCTCCTCTTCTGCCGTCTCCAGCCAGAACTGGTTCACCTGCGACACACACAAACACACACGTCTCACCTGAAAGAGGGCCTTGCATCCCTATATATATATATATACATACACACACACACACACATATACATATATATATACACACATATATATATACATATATACATATATATATATATATATATATATATATACACACATATATATATATATACACACACACACATACACACACACACACACACAAATAAACATGCATGCATGCGGGGGGATTGGGCAACCCCGACACTGAATTGTTAGGGGCATGACACGAAAATAAGAACAAAAGAACCAAAACACAAAACATTTATTTTTTTATAAGAACTATTTAATTATCCCACCAGGGACATTTAACCTCCACAGAAGCAAGACAGAGGGTTAAAAATTAAACAACAACAGTAAACATCAAAAGCATCCATACGCAAGACTCCCAAACACATTACATACTAATAATAGGGACGTGCATTATTCAGCTAACCTCTCGCTTAACACCCACATCAGCAGGGAGAAGCTTGCTTAGCATCTCCATCAGTGCTCTCAGCAGATGTGCAGTCTTGGAGTGCCCCCTTTGCAATGGGGTCAACAGCAGCCAGGCACTGCAGGGTCATGCTCTCCAGTGGCAGCCTGCTCTGCAGGTATTCCCCACAAGCAATGTATCCCTGGAGTACTTGGTCCAGGAAGGGCATAATAACATATAAATAACAACACAGTGGTATAGTAGTGCTGCTTTACCATTGGCAAATGTTTTTGTCCAAAAGTTGGGTGACTAATTTTAAACCACTCACATGGTGTTTTGGAGGCTCCCGTGTGAATCTATCTGCCACACGACCCACATACAGATCTCTTGCAGGCAGCAGTTTGTCTCCCTTGGGTTCGAGACCTGCCAGGGTCCTGGGGATTGGTAGCAGGTGTTCTGGCTTCACAAAGCATGCAAGAAAGTGAAAACCTGCAGCTCAACACAAGGGTGTCACGACCCTGAATAGTAGTTACATTGTGCAAGTGAGAGATGGATATGAATTTCCACCATACAAGCAGAGTAAGATGCAACCAGTTGCACTGGTAACATAAATAAAAGATGTTAAAATAGCTCTGGGATAGCATTTAAAACTATCCAACATTTATGATAGAACATAGTTGTTCATGCCACAGTTTCTTAACCAACCGCTGCTTTCTATCTCTGCCCTGCTGTGTCATTCCTGGAAGAGAATATATCAAAGCTCTAATTTGTTGATTTACCAAAGCAAATGTCAGATAGTGAACATGCAGGCCAATGTTGACAAACCATAGATATTCCCATCATTTGGCCACATTACCCAGCCAATCTACAACTGCAATGTGTTGATTTGCCTTTCCCACTGACGTCCTTGTGAAAAGTCTGTGAGTCTGAGTTTTTCCAAAGGCTCTTTGTACAGAGCCTTGTCTTCCGCATTTATTAACCCAAAGAATAGGACCTTATAAGCAGGAAGCATGGTTTGAGTGCTGAGTCCAACCTCATAAGATGACAGCCAACGGTGTGGGATGAATCTCTTCGGAGATGAACCGGGAATGCTCATGTAATCACAGATCTCTTGGAGATAAGCCCGCTGCCAAATAGAAAGAACACACACACACACATATATATATATATGAAACCCAAATTGCTTCTAATGAGCAGGATACACAGGATGCTGCCATTGGCAAAATGGGTGAATAAGAGGCCATTCAGTGCAGTCAAGATGGAAAATAGCTATACACAAGCGCTCTACACTCCTGTGTGAATTCACCTGGCCAGAAGCCCACTTGTGATCAGTATGAAGGTCACTGAAGAGCTGTTGTAGATGGCCGTTGAAAGCACTGGAAAATCTCTTTGACGCATTATGCATGTGATGGCATGAGTCCCCGTCCATACCTAGAAGCTCTGAGCAGTGGCTGTGTCGAACTCTAGTTTCCAGGCCAGACTTGTTGCCTCGCATCACTGCGCAGGAATCCATCATCATGCTCACCGTGTTGGACCACGGGATATCATTGTTTGTGAAGAATTTGTCCAGGGCATTCTCCAGGCTTGCTGTAGCTACCTTAAGTACTTCAAACGACCCAAGGTGCTCCACATCAACAGCCTTCCTCTCTGGGTTATAATAGCTCACCAAAATGGAGAGCACGTGTATAAATGAGAAGACCATTGAGATTGTTGACTGTCTTTAACTCACATCCCCTTGATCGAGGCTACTGAGTGCTGTCAGTAGGAAAACACTGTATAAACAATCTCAAAGTGCTAGTGTTCAAAATATAATTCAACCAACAATTCATTCAGTTTTCTGTATAAATACTTGGTACTAAACCTCTGCATTCGCAACACGCTGAAATGTGGACACAGGTAATTTCCCTCTCTCCCTCTCTCTCAATGCTTCTGGTCCCTGGGTCTCATGAACAGCATTATCAGGGGGACTGCAAATGCTCCTGGCTGTCAAAATTGTCAACACTTTATGCTCAGCACTTCCTGCTTTGCTTCCACCTTGAGCCACGCCCAGCTCCACTTGCACCTCCCTGCTGAGTCTAGTTGTGCTACATACAAGGAGCCCTCCTCATTCTAGGATCACAGGATAAGTTAGCCAATCTCATTGGTGTTTGGACTGATTGGTGTTTTCAAGATATAAGGCTACTCTAATTATGAGCTGCCCTGGGTGGGATTTAACATGAATATTCATTACAAGGCTGCAGCACACAATGCAATGCAAAGATTTCAAAAGACAGCTTTGGATGCAAAATGCAGCCCTTTATTATAGAGGCATTTTCTGTCGGCGAGTTTGGTGCATTAGCCTTGCACGTTCGCCAGATTCTAAATAGACCGTTTACAAGTAATGTAGCGCATCCAGTGCAACAACACGTCAAAATTGCTTTGTGTTACACTGCATTACTCTACGCTTGGGCTACATCCAGCTGACTTGAATGACTGCTGCGCACACGACAACCTCCATAACGTGTCTTTAATCAGGGTAGCTCCGAATTGGAGTAGTAGCCAGAACTCAGGGCAGAGCATCTGGCTTAAGTTAGGGGCTAACGATAAGGTTACAACCTAAGTTGGCAATCTGAAATACTATACTTACGTAGCAAGCAAAATTGATAACTTTAGTTAACAAGACGGTCAGACAATGCAGTAACATTACAACTAGTTAATAATGTTAGATGGCTAGAAAATGTGCTATCTTGCTAACGGAAATTCCAGCATTGGATCCGCGTGTATTGCTTGCTATTAAGCATTTTGGTAGAAGCATAGGCTAACTGTATAAAAACAAACTAGCTGACGTTATCTGACTTAAGCAAACAAATATCTGTTGTTTAGCTCCAAAAAGCTCACTTACCTTGAATTCAATTTCCATCAGTTTCCACATTAGGTCAGGTGAGTTTCAAGATCCTGAAGCAAGCGCTGAGATTCCGATTGGCCCAGAAAAACGTCATTTATAAGAATTGTCCAATAATGGCCTACATGGCACGCAAGCCCACCCCCACCTCCCTCTCTTGACAGGCGCGAGCTCAGTTGAGATTCCGATTGGCCCAGATGTCAATAACACAAGATAAATCACCAGAATACATTTCTGCTCTTTTGTTCAGAAGTTGTGATGCTCTCACTTGTTTGTGTTGTGTTAACAATGAAGTGTGTATAGGAACAAACAATATGGCAAACATGACTGATAAAAACTTGACCAAAGAAACCTACGACACAAAACCATAGCAAAAGCAATTCGCGCCATGAACCCCATAACCCAGTGGTTCCCAACCTGTGGGCCACCGTCCACTGGTGGGCCGCGAAGGTATTGCAAGTGGGCCGTCAAATCATTTTCAAAACAGTATGATTTTTGTAGGGGATAAAAATAAAATAATATATGATCCTTTCAGATGTTTAGAAAATTACTGTGATATTACTTGAAATATATTAATGTTTAAATTCTCTATCCATGTTTTGTTTTGTTTTTTGTTTTTTTAGCAGTAGGCTTT
>CM050202.1:1652500-1677500 GCA_027475355.1 Coilia nasus
ACACACGAGGAACCATGAGCCCACAAGTAAGTGTACATATTCATCTTGTGTTTGTGATGTGTGTAGTGTGCTGTGTGCCATGAGCGGATCTATTGGGGGCTCGTCCGGGATCTGGACCCATTAGGCCCTAGTGGCTTAGCTGTGTGTGTGTGTGTGTGTGTGTGTGTGTGTGTGTGTGTGTGTGTACCTGTTCGATGCGGATCCTCTCCCTCTCCAGTCTCTCTCTCGATGCGTTACGTATGCGTTACGTGTGTGTGTGTGTGTGTGTGTGTGTGTGTGTGTGTGTGTACCTGTTCGATGCGGATCCTCTCTCTCTCCAGTCTCTCTCTCTCCATGCGTTCTCTCTCCAGTTTCTGCCGCTCCACCTCCAGACGCTGCCGTTCCCTCATCAGGTTCTCCCTCTCCTCTCGCTCGCGCATAAGACGCACGCGCTCCCTCTCACGCCTCTCTCGCTCCGCCATCTCACGCCGCCTACACACACACACACACACACATTATACTAACACACTTCCAGCTCCTCCCCTCCCACAGGCGCTGGTGTCTTATGAGGGAGTATGCGTACCTGTGCAGCTCCTGTGTGTGTATGTGTAACTGCGTAGCTCCATGGCCCTGTGTGTGTGTGTATGTGTGGTGTTTGTGTAACTGCGTAGCTCCATGGCCCTGTGTGTGTGTGTGTATGTGGTGTGTGTGTAACTGCGTAGCTCCATGGCCCTGTGTGTGTGTGTATGTGTGGTGTTTGTGTGTGTGTGTGTGTGTGTACCTGCGTAGCTCCATGGCCCTGTGGTGTGTGTGTGGTGTGTGTGTGTGTGTGTGTGTGTGTGTGTGTGTGTGTGTGTACCTGCGTAGCTCCATGACCCTGTGGTGTGTGTGTGTGTGTGGTGTGTGTGTGTGTGTACCTGCGTAGCTCCATGGCCCTGTGGTGTGTGTGTGTGTACCTGCGTAGCTCCATGGCCCTGTGGTGTGTGTGTGGTGTGTGTGTGTGTGTGTGTGTGTGTGTGTGTGTGTGTGTGTACCTGCGTAGCTCCATGACCCTGTGGTGTGTGTGTGTGTGTGGTGTGTGTGTGTGTGTACCTGCGTAGCTCCATGGCCCTGTGGTGTGTGTGTGTGTACCTGCGTAGCTCCATGGCCCTGTGGTGTGTGTGTGTGTGTGTGTGTGTGTGTGTGTGTGTGTGTGTGTGTGTGTGTACCTGCGTAGCTCCCTGGCCCTGTGGTGTGTGTGTGTGTGTACCTGCGTAGCTCCATGGCCCTGTGGCGTGTGTACATATATATGTGTGTGTGTACCTGCATAGCTCCATGGCCCTGTGGTGTGTGTGTGTGTGTACCTGCGTAGCTCCATGGCCCTGTGGTGTGTGTGTATCTGAGTGTGTGTGTGTACCTGCGTAGCTCCATGGCCCTGTGGTGTGTGTGTGTGTGTGTACCTGCGTAGCTCCCTGGCCCTGTGGTGTGTGTGTGTACCTGCGTAGCTCCATGGCCCTGTGGTGTGTGTGTGTGTGTGTGTGTGTGTGTGTGTGTGTGTGTACCTGCGTAGCTCCCTGGCCCTGTGGTGTGTGTGTGTGTGTGTGTGTACCTGCGTAGCTCCATGGCCCTGTGGCGTGTGTACATATATATGTGTGTGTGTACCTGCGTAGCTCCATGGCCCTGTGTGTGTGTGTACATATATGTGTGTGTGTGTGCACCAGCGTAGCTCCATGGCCCTGTGTGTGTCATATATATATATATATATGGGTGTGTGTGTACCTGCGTAGCTCCATGGCCCTGAGTGTGTGTGTACATATGTGTGTGTGTACCAGCGTAGCTCCATGGCCCTGTGTGTGTCATATATATATATATATATATATATATATATATATATATATATATATATATATATATATATATATATATATGGGTGTGTGTGTACCTGCGTAGCTCCATGGCCCTGTGTGTGTGTGTACATATATATGTGTGTGTGTGTGTGTGTGTGTACCAGCGTAGCTCCATGACCCTGTGGTGTGTGTGTGTGTGTGTGTGTGTGTGTGTGTACCTGCGTAGCTCCATGGCCCTGTGCTGTGTGTGTGTGTGTGTGTGTGTGTGTGTGTGTGTGTGTGTCTGCGTAGCTCCATGGCCCTGTGTGTGTGTGTGTGTGCCTGCGTAGCTCCATGGCCCTGTGTGTGTGTGTACATATGTTTATGTGTGTGTGTGTGTGTGGTGTGTGTGTGTGTGCCTGCGTAGCTCCATGGCCCTGTGCTGTGTGTGTGTGTGTGTGTACCTGCGTAGCTCCATGGCCCTGTGGAAGCGCTCCAGACGGACAAGTCTCTCCCTCATCTTCTGCTCCTTCATCTTGTCGAAGGGCAGGATGTCCTTGCTGGGCAGCTTCGCCGCAAACACACGCCCCTTATTCGTCATCATGTCCATCTGCACACAAACACACACCATTATACACACACACACCCCTTATTCTTCATCATGCCCATCTGCACACACACAGACACTTCTATAAACACACACGTCCCTTAGGCCCCGTTCAGACTGGGTTTTTCAAAATCCGGATTCAAAATCCGGATAAAATGTATCCTAGAACCTCTTGCGTTCATACCAGACTTTACTTAATCTGGTTTTCAAAAATCCTGTCCGGCGAATATCCGGTTAATTGGTGATGACTGCAGTTCGAATAGAAACCGCTACATGTCGCTAAGCAAAGTGGGGTTAGCGAACAACAGCCCGGCAAATTCGCGAGAAGCATAAAAAACTACGGATATAAAGACATGGTATAACAAACCAATCCCCCTTCCCCACATAAAATAAATCTGAATTGCTTTTACTCAAGCGAGCTTAATCCTATATTCTCTGTATGTCTCGTGGCTGGTGGTGAATGCTTGGCTGGTAACATTTCAATTGCCCACTGTGATGCGGTGGATTAAATGACTCCTTGTCAAATGAATTGGAAGAAACAAATGACTAGGCCTATAACATTGCCTTGTGTCATTTTGGGCTACTTTTTTAATGCAGTTTCGCAGTGCTGAAGTGTGCAGCTGCCGACATAAAATCCCAACTTGCCAGTGTCTCTCCTTTACATGCCTTGTGCATGGTAACGTGGTTCTTCGCGGTGACTTCGCAGTTAACTGTTCAAAGGTCAAAATCACTTGTTTTTCTATTAAATTCATATATATTTGCCATTAACGATTGTTTGGGCTGACCGTAGTGGTACCGTTGGTTTAAAACAAGACTTTGGGAATGACCAATGACCGCGTGATGATGACCGTGATGATGACCCTGTGAACCCGGAAGTATGACGCAATTATCCGGATTAATGATCCCTTAGCGTTCAGACTAGGTTTTTCGGCCTCAAGATCCCTTAAAAAAACACCTCATGAGGTGGTTTTTGAAAATCCGCCTTAACCCCTGGAAAATCCTGATAATTTGCGTTCACACTAGGATACATTTTATCCGGATTTTGAAAAATCTGATAATCTGGATTTTGAAAAGTCTAGTGTGAACGGGGTGTTATTCTTCATCATGTCCATCTGCACACACACACACAGTTACACACACACACAGTTACACACAGACACACTTATATAAACACACGCCCCTTATTCTTCATGTCCATCTGCACACACACACACACTTATATAAACACACACGCCCCGTATTCTTCATCATGTCCATCTGCGCACACAAACACACACACACACTTACATAAACACACACGCCCCTTATTCATCATCATGTCCATCTGCGCACACATACACACACACACACAATTATACACACAGTTATACAAACACACTCCCCTTATTCTTCATCATGTCCATCTGCAGACACACACACACCACTTATTCTTCATCTCCATGTACATACACTTATACACACACACACACACACACTCTCTCGGGTGGTGGGCGTACAGAAAGCCACCCTATAGCAGTCTCATGTAGTTCCATCAGCATCAGCAGGGTTAGTCTGTGGATCAGACTGAAGCACACACACACACACACACACTCCTGTGGCCATACACATGGACCTGTACCGCCCAACCCACACACACACACACACACACACACACACACACACACCCACACTCCTGTGGCCCATACACATGGACCTCTACCACCCACACACACACCCACACACACACACACACCCACACACACACACACACCCACACACACACACACACACACACACACACACACACTCCTGTGGCCTATACACATGGACCTCTACCACACACACACACACACACACCCACACTCCTGTGGCCCATACACATGGACCTCTACCACCCACACACACACCCACACACACCCACACACACACACACACTCCTGTGGCCTATACACATGGACCTCTACCACACACACACACACACACACACACACACACACACACACACACACTCCTGTGGACCATACACATGGACCTGTACCGCCCAACCCACACACACACACACACACACACACACACACTCCTGTGGCCCATACACATGGACCTCTACCACACACACACACACACACACACACTCCTGTGGCCCATACACATGGACCTCTACCACACACACACACACACACTCCTGTGGCCTATACACATGGACCTCTACCACACACACACACACACACACACACCCACACTCCTGTGGCCCATACACATGGACCTCTACCACCCACACACACACCCACACACACCCACACACACACACACACTCCTGTGGCCTATACACATGGACCTCTACCACACACACACACACACACACACACACACACACACACACACACACTCCTGTGGCCCATACACATGGACCTGTACCGCCCAACCCACACACACACACACACACACACACACACACACACACACACTCCTGTGGCCCATACACATGGACCTCTACCACACACACACACACACACTCCTGTGGCCCATACACATGGACCTCTACCACACACACACACACACACACACACACACACACCCACACTCCTGTGGCCCATACACATGGACCGGTTACAGGGGGCTACCACCCACTAACTGTTAGTGACTAACACACACACACACAAACACACACACACACACACACACGTCAGGGCAGTGTGTGTGTACCTTATCGAAGCGCCCTCGTCTCATGTAGGGCCTCACGTTGAAGCCCTCTCGTCCGGTGTGGTCGATCACCACCATCTTATTGGGGGTCCTGGGAGGTGGACCTACACACACACACACACACACACACACACAGTCAGAGTGGCACATCACAAACACACCCTCCTCCCCTATTCCCCTGGCTCTCCCCAGTTGCAGTTGTAGAATTTTTGTGATGTGAACGCCGCCATTTTCACTACAACTTCTGTTTGCTTTGTTACAACTACAACCCAACAGTGTTGCTATAGAGGTTCTAGACCTAGAAGTGAGCATTTACAGTGTTGCTATGGAGGTTCTAGACCTAGAAGTGAGCATTTACAGTGTTGCTATGGAGGTTCTAGACCTAGAAGTGAGCATTTACAGTGCTGCTATGGAGGTTCTAGACCTAGAAGTGAGCATTTACAGTGTTGCTATAGAGGTTCTAGACCTAGAAGTGAGCATTTACAGTGTTGCTATAGAGGTTCTAGACCTAGAAGTGAGCATTTACAGTGTTGCTATGGAGGTTCTAGGCCGAAATCTCTGCGTTCACAGTGTTCCTATGGAGGTTCTAGACCTAGAAGTGAGCATTTACAGTGTTGCTATAGAGGTTCTAGACCTAGAAGTGAGCATTTACAGTGTTGCTATGGAGGTCCTAGGCCTAAATCTCTGCGTTCACAGTGTTCCTATGGAGGTTCTAGACCTAAATCTCTGTGTTCACAGTGTTCCTCCGGTGGTTGTAGGCCTTAATCTCTGCGTTCACAGTGTTCCTATGGAGGTTCTAGACCTAAATCTCTGCGTTCACAGTGTTCCTATGGAGGTTCTAGACCTAGATGGCGGTGTGTGTACCCTGCTTCTTCTTGTCGTCGGCGTTCTTCTTGGAGGGGTCGGTGGGGGAGGTGGCGGCGGGGGCCTCTGCCTTGCCGCTCTTGGAGTCGGGCTTCTTAGACGCGTCCTTCGCCTCCTTCTCAGACGGCTTGTCCGACTTCTTCTCGTCCTTCTTAGCAGACGTCGGAGCCCTTCAGAGAACAAACACACACAGCACTTTTAAGCTTTTAACTTTATGAACAATACTTCCTCCACAGGAAAAGCTACAACTACAAAAAACTACAGGAAAACCACAAATGAAAAGATTATATTACACTGTGATCATGAGCCCATAACTTGTGGAAGAGGTGGTGTGTGTGTGTGTGTGTGTGTGTGTGTGTGTGTGTGTGTGTGTGTGTGTGTGTGTGAGAGTGTGAGTGTGAGTGTGAGTGAGTGAGTGTGTGAGAGAGTGTGAGTGAGTGTGTGTGTGAGAGAGTGAGTGAGTGTTAGGGCTGTAACGATACACCAACTCACGATTCGGTTTGTATCACGATTTTTGACCCACGGTTCGATACACCCCACGATGTTTCTTTAACAATTGAATATGAAGTATAGCAAAATAAATAAATAAAGATTTCGCTAGTTTCTACAAAAAAATGTGACCGGCCACAGCAAAACCAGTCTCATGTCGGCCAGAGCCGAAACGGAGAAAATCGCGTTAGAAGTTTTTTTTTCCCCCAAAAATTTGTGATTTTCATTTTTTTGCAAAATGTGAGAGTTGAGATCATGAAGAAGCCATTCCACGTTTCAGATAACAGTATCGGTTGCTTTAAAAACATGCATTTTGTCTTTGAAATTGGCAAGTTTTCAGGAAAGAATCTTGTCTTTCTTGGGGCGTGTGTATATTACCATACTGGCGATACTGGCCATTCACGTGACAATTACAGTGTTCTTTTGTTTGTGTTTCCGCCAATCAGCTGTGTGCTAGAAGCAAACCTCGTGGCTACTTAAGATGTGTAACTTTGGCTGTAAATTCTACATAAGAAGGAAGGAGAACTCTCTCCTTGGGACGTTCACTAGTCAGAAACTTTCTCCAGAGTGTACAGAATGCAATCGGATCATCTAGCTGCAGAAAGAGAGTAAAGTACTAAGGGCCCGTCCACACGACAACGTTTTCAGGTCAAAACGGTAAAGTTTGTTTGCGTTTTGGCCTTCCGTCTACACGGCGCCCGCGTTTTGGGTGACCGAAAACGATACTTTTTGAGAACGGGTTCCAAAGTGAGAAAGTCTGACAACACCGCCGTTTTGTTCTCGTGTGGACAGGCAAAACGCATCCTTTTGAAAACGATGACGTCGTCGCCCATTCACCTTGCGCTGCACATATAACAACAACTTCAAACTTTTACAAACTGGTTGCTGTCCAATAAATTGTGATTTGATTAGCTTGTAGTGTAGGCTGGCTGTTGTGCAATTGTTTCTATCCTTTGCCATTAAACTGTCTGTATGGCTAGTAGGCTATAACAAATACTTTGTGTAGGCTTTCATTATTCTTAATTAATTAAAGAGCAACTGTCGCTGCTTTCAGCTCCCCTCAGTAACAACGCGCATTGCTAAAAATCAACATATGACATGTTTTAAGTGAATAATTGCGCAGTTGTCTCAAGTTTATTTGCAGCTCCTTCTATTTTTTCATGTTGTGCTCCGTTTCGCTTAAATGGGTCAATTTAACCACGTGACATCTCACAACAGCGTCAAACTTTTACAAACAGGTTGTTGTGGGATACTTTGGGGTAAAAATCGTCTGCAGTGTAGGCTATGTGTAATGCAACTGTTTCTACCTTCTGACATTGAACTACAGGATGTTTTTTGTATACATCGCTAGTTCAGCCCAACAAACGCTTTTCACGTTACGCTTTTTAAATAGGGCAACTGTCGCTGCATCCGACCCATCTAAACTAGAACGCACATTGCTAAAATCAACATACATTACATGTTTAAAGTGACTCATTGCGCTTCTGATCATGCCCCTCAAGCTGGCACAGCACACCTTCTGCAATGAAAACGTTCCCGTGTGGACGTAAATATTTACTGCTCCGTTGTCGTGTGGACGCGACTTTTTTTTTAACCCGCAAAGAAAAAAAATCCAGGAATGTTGTCGTGTGGACGGGGCCTAAGAGAGAGTGTTGACAGAGGGGAGGGGGAAATCCCCCTTTAAGCACAGCAGAGTCAAGACTCGTTTCATTAAAATTCGAAGGGGACACTTGTGGACTTTAACTAATAAATTGGTCCTTACTGTCTTTCTGGAGTTGTTAATGATTTTTTGGAACCACGTGTCATAATCCGCAACTGTTTGTGATTATTTTAAGCCTAATAGTCTAAGTTGTTACTGTTTGGATTTTGAGAAATTTAGCTTTACTTCAGGTCAGGCAGTAACACAATGTTGTTGTTAGCGTGCTAACGCTAGCGAACTACGCTAACGTAATGTTTTAAATTGAACACTGTCACTTTACTCACCAACACCCACCTAGATACTGTTTCTGATATTAGCTCAAATGGACAAAGTAATATAAAGGGATAAGGTTACAGCAATGTGTTAAATTCAAGGTGAGTGAAGTTAGCGTTTAGCACATTGGTGTTGTCATAGTTAATAATAATTCACTTAAATGAGCTAGTTCGTTAGCTTGCTAGCTCGCTGTACAGACACAATAGGAGTTCGCTGGCATCATACGTTTAGACATTAACACACTACACAGAATTATATTTATCTTTGTAGACCATAAGATCTTTGGTACTAATTCAGCTTTCCTGTGGTCATTATTTTTGCATGAACAGGAGATATTTAGCTGATAGCAGGGGGCAACGGGGCTTGTTTAATTGTAAACATGTTACTAACCAAAACCTCCCATTACAGCGTAGTTTCGATTTGGGCACATTCACATTGAAACTGCTTACAGAAGGCGAAGGCACTGGCGAAGGCACTGGCCAACAACCTACGTTTGAGCTACCATAGGCAGCAACAGGCTTGTTTGAAAGTGTAGTTTTTGGGACTAAAAATGTCTGCATGTACCATACACTAATTGACAAACAGACGTTTTGAAAAGTGTGGTTGAAAAACTAAGCTAAGTGAAGTGCTAGGTGGCTAAGCTAGCCACCAAGCTATTGGAACTAAACAACAGAAAAGATGTCAAACAAAAAAATGACACTACCAGAGATAATTATGTCAAGACTACAATAAAACAACAGAAAACAAGTGAGAACAAATGAGCAATGATGAGCTTTAATGGAAAGGTTGTACTCCTCTACAACTCTCAAGGCAACCTGAACAATCAGGACTACCTGCACTAGCCATTGTTTGCTGCCTGTCACAATCCGTCTCATCCACGTTGTTGTGTGAGCTAAACTTTTTGCAGTCACATGACTGAAAGGCCGTCAATGACACGCAGTTGGAGGATGCTTGCAGGTCGACAAAAAAAAAAATCAAAGTTTTGTGGTTTACGCCCATGTATTTTAAAATAGACGACTAATGTCAAATAAAAATAGTGTTTTTAAAAGTTTGGTAGCACTATCAGCTCATATCATGTGGCTGGACCTGTACTGAAGGAGGAGTAAGACGGGTGTCACAATTCTACCTTCGTACACCGCCAGACAGGTTCGTGGCTCTGCGTGTCGCGGTTTCGGTTTCGACAAGCATACCGTTACAGGGCTAGTGTGTGTGTGTGTGAGTGAGTAAGTGAGTGAATGAGTGTGTGTGTGTGTGTGTGTGTGTGTGTGAGTGTGAGTGTGTGTGTGTGAGTGTGTGTGAGTAAGTGAGTGAATGAGTGTGTGTGTGTGTGTGTGTGAGTGTGTGTGAGTAAGTGAGTGAATGAGTGTGTGTGTGTGTGGGTGTGAATGTGAGGCGCACGTACTTGCTGGTGGCCTTGGTGCTGGTGGGGGGGCGTTTGTCCCCAGAGGTCTTCCCCGAGCTGCTCTTGTCCTCCCCCTCCTTCTTAAACGGCTCCTTCTTAAACGGGTCACTCTTCACCTGAGCAGACAGGTATAGCACCAATTAACAACCAAATTAACCAGTCAAGCACCCAGCCACCCTAACCTAACCAACACCTTAATAAACCAATCAAGCACCAAGACACATTAACCAACACCTCTATTAACACCGCAATTAACCAATCAAGACACCCAGCCAACCTAACCAACACCGCAATTAACACAGCAATTAACCAATCAAGACACCCAGCCAACCTAACCAACACATCAATTAACTCATTGAGTGCCAGCCATTTTCAAAGTTGGTCACGTCCCAGTGCCAGGATTTTTTGAACATTTCAGTGTTTTTTCAAGACCCACAGAAAATTGAGTTCTATGTCTGTGTCAACAAAAAACATACCAAATGAAACTCCAGACTTTCCTTTATCAGAATTTTTTTTTTGTTTGTACCTCTTTCCATTCCTTAGCAATTGTCTGGAGAACATGGGTGGGTGTAACTAAAAATGCTGATTTCTGACCAAAATACTGAGAAAAATGGCTTTTTGTAACGAGCAACATTTCAAGCAGAAAATGTCTTTGATTACAATTGTTTTTGCTTCAGAGACATCTCAAACATTATGAAAAGTGATCCCATTGTATACTGCACCAAAAATAACGCTGGCAACATTATTTATAAATTAAAAAAATACAAATTTATTTATAAAACCATGTAGGCACATTTCATAGATTCTTTGAAGCACAGCTAAAAGCAACACTTCATGGGAAACACTTTGTGCGTAAACATTTCAAAGGCAAGACTTTCTAGCAGCTATTTATGTACAGCACACTATGTTATAACTGTAGTGCTTCTAGCTCTCCCCCTGTGTGTGCGCGCGTGTGTATGCATGTGTGTGTACAGCAGAGAAGACCTATAAACACGATCTAAAATACCGGTCCATACATCTAGTATCGGAGTAAGCTATGCAATTAGACTACTGCTCCATGCTTCTAAATGTAATATTTCTGAACGTCACCAAACACGATATAAAACATTGTAACATTTTAGTGTGGGAACTTGGCTCAGAGAGGGGATAGGCAAACCGAAACTGAACTAAATATACAACGCCTTCAGAGCAAAATAACATCGTATTCCACAGGATCCGCACACAGAACAACTAGATTTAACACATGAGAATGATAGCACAGGAAATTATGATGTTGGGAGAGTGCAGTGAATCCGTGCGCTTTACCAAATGTAGAGAGCTGGGTCGTCAGTGACTTGCTGTCGGCGCAGACGGGTCAGTCAAATGCAGGTGTAGCTATCTATGAAACAGCGCGACAGGCTGCTCATTATGCATTACCTAAAGTGAAATTAATCTATTGGTGGCTTGCAGAAGCTAAACGTGAGATGTTGCTAGGAAAACAGTAGCTTCAACATACGTGCTGACAGGATTTATTTTGATCAAGCTAGCAGTGTGCAAAACTGCGAGCAATTGAGCAAGCCAGGTCCAGTGTCTCTTCTTTGAGACAATGTTAGATGATCACATATCCACACTGATACTGGTACTACCCACAGAATGGGTTCCCTTGTGATTACAACTTTGATTTTTTTACACAAGCTAGATCAGATGATTACCCCACCTCCCCTGTAAAAAAACGAAATTGACGCGATAACGCGTCATTGGCACTGGGCGCTACTATCGTAAAAGACGCGTTTTTGCGTCATTGGCATCGAATGAGTTAACCACCCAGCCACTCTAACCAACACCTCAATTAACTAATCAACAAACTAACCAACTCATCTGACTAGTGTAGTTTTCCTGAGCACAGAGTGTGGCTCAACTAGTCTTTTCTTGTAAACACACCTGGACACATAAGCACACACACACCTGGACACACATGCACACACACACACATGCACGCACACACCTGGACACATATGCACACACAAACCTGGACACACCTACATGCACACACACACCTGGACACACGTGCGCACACACCTGAACACATGTGCACACACACACACCTGGACACACATACACACACCTGGACACATATGCACACACACCTGGACACATATGCGCGCGCACACACACCTGGACACATGCGCACGCACACACCTGGACACATATGCGCGCGCACACACACCTGGACACATATGCGCGCAGACACACACACACCTGAGCACATACAAACACACACCTGGACACACACGCACACACACACACACCTGGACACATATGCGCGCACACACACCTGAGCACATATGCGCGCACACACACCTGAGCACATACAAACACACACCTGGACACACACGCACACACACACACTTGGGCACATGCAAACACACACCTCCTCCACCCCTCCCCCCACTCACCCTCTCCACGGAGATCTGCTGGCCGTGCAGCTCTGTGCGGTCCAGGTGAGAGATGCACCTGGCCACCTCTGCGCTGGAGGACATGGTGACGAGGCCGTAGCACTTAGAGCCTGGGCTGCGTGCGTTTGTCACAACCTTTGCACTGAACACCTGGGGATGGCACGCACGCACGGACAGACACACAGACAGACAGACACACACACACACGCGGAATGCAACTTTCAACTTTACCAAATTACATCACTGAAAGCTTTCGGGTGGGGAGTCCCTACCCTGTGTGAGAGATAGGGCTGGGTATTGCCAACAACCTCACGAGACAATGCGTATCACGATACAGGGGTCACGATACGATACGTATTGCGATACATGTTTATCCCAATACACGACCTTCAAGGCAATACATATCCCAACATTTTACATTACTTTACATGCATTTTTTTAAGAAACCAGTCATATGTATACCCAAATGATATTTTTATTATGCTGGATAGCAAAAATGCCAGACTGCAGTGCAGTTACAATGTAATGCTGCCTTTGAACTCAAGCAATAACAAGCAATAACAACAACAGTTGATCTACATGATCTGGTTTTAAAACACTTCTCTCAGCTGTAAATGTAGGACAAAGAAATGTAAAAAGGAGTGACAATAAATAAATATGAATGCTGAATGATGAATGAATGATGAATAAATGTGAAATATCGATACTGACCCCTCCGTAACGATACGTGTATTGTGAAGAGGCCCGCAACAATATATTGCCATATCGATATTTTGAACACACCACTAGTGAGAGATGTGTGTGTGTGTAGTGAGCTCCTACCTTGTATGAGTGTGAACGTGCAGTGAGCTCCTACCTCGTGTGTGTGTGAATAGTGAGCTTCTCCCTTCTGTGTGTGTGTGTGTGTGTGTGTGTCAGTGGCGGCTGGTAGTCTTTCAAACAGGGGAGGCTGGTCAGTTAGGCACATAGAGGCAAGGGTGTGGGCCATATTTGACATTTTTTTCTGAGTCGCCCCACTTCTGGCTGGGTCTCCAGTTCAGAAATGGCCCCACACACATCTGAGTGTCACCTGTGTTCCTGGCCCACCTACTGTGAAATTACACATTGGTTCTTTTGGCCCAGTACTAAGTATTGGCCAACACACTGAAATGACTTATTGGTTCTATTGGCCCAGGACTGGCCCAGCAAGCCCACAAATTGTGAAGTGACTTATTATTTCTTTTGGCCCAGTACTGGCCAATATACTGTGACAAAATTATTTATTCTATTTCTGTTCATATTTTGTATGTGGGATATATTTTAAACTGTTAATAATAAGGCCTAGGTTGCTTTATGCAGAAGAACCACCACCACAGCAATGTTATGTATAAGAAAATACTGCCCTCCTTTCTTTTTTTCTAAAAAATTGTCTGTTACCCTGTCATACCAGCTGGACATCTTCTCTAGGGACTCTTGATGGCAAGTAGACCAGGTTGCTAAGTTAGCTTTAGCCCATTGTGCTACAGCTGCACCTGCAGTTAGCCAGTTGACCTTGTCATACTAGGAGAGCTGAAAACAACGATGATTTCGCCCTACCTTTTTAACTAAATCAATGTTTGGCGTTGGTCTGTCCTGCTGTTTAATTCAGATTTTCTCTTTGTAAGGAAGACTATCAAATTTGTTCGCTTAAATCAAATAAAAAATGCTAGGCGCCATAATGCACAGCTTTCTTGCTAGCTGGCTAGTTTCCCCCCTCTACAGGCTAAAATAAACGAACTTTTCAAACTGAAATGAAAACAGGTATCAAACTTAACACCATATTTACACTTTATTTACAAAATTATGTACAAAGACACTAGTGAATGGTAGGCAAAACGAATGGAGATTTCTCACCACTTCCCTATTTATGGTACTGACTGACTGAGCAGCATGAAATCCACCGCTATACCTGTCGATATTTTTTAAGAAGCTGTCAATGAATAAAAATCCTCCCGGTTTAACAGTTCCTCCAATCACCACACAGAGCCTCAGCCTCCTCTAGGAAGCAGTTTAGCCCACCCTCTCCATTCACTCCCAGTGAGTCTGAGCCTCCCTGGAAGTGACGATTTTTTCAGCGTTTGTCCAATAAACGTCTAGGTTTTCGCACTGAAAGAGAGCATACTGCAAGTGCCATTGAAGTCCAGTGAGGCTGGACTGGATCACGTTGTCCAAAAAAAAAAAAAAAAAAAAAAAAAAGACGAACTGTGGAAACTAATTGCTGAACGATTTTGTCTTGAACACATTATACAATGCTGGAGATGAAATACCAATGTAAATACAGTATAGTAACTATAGTACAACATAGTAGTAGTAAACTACTTTCTCCATGATTTTTAGAGGAGGCTGAGCCTGCCTTGTTGTCTTAGAGCAATCGCCTCTGGTGTATGTGTGTGTGCAGTGAGCTCCTGCCTCTTGTCTGTGTGTGTGTGTATGTGTGTGTGCAGTGAGCTCCTGCCTCTTGTGTGTGTGTGAATAGTGAGCTTCTCCCTTCTGTGAGTGTGTGTGTGTATGTGTGTGTGCAGTGAGGTCCTGCCTCAAGTGTGTGTGTGTGGTGAGCTTCTACCTTCTTTGAGAGTGTGTGTGTGCAGTGAGCTCCTGCCTCTTGTGTGTGTGTGTGTGTGCGCGTGTGCACGTAGTGAGCTACCTTGCCGTATTTGCCGAAGAGGTTCTTGAGGTCGGCTGCTTTGGTGTTGGAGGACAGGCCGCTCACCCACAGGTTGCGGGTGGAGCTTCCGGCCCCGCCTCCACTGGCTCCACCTGACCAATCAGAAGGGCACTGGTCATCACACTGCAGAAAGCTAACATGCTAAGTTATGCTATACAGCATTAGTGCTATGCTAACAGGGATGTCAGCCTCACACATCAGGGCTGGCTGGAGAGCTGGCATGATAAAGTTATGTAGCATCATTAGCACAAGCACTTTACCATCATGCTCTACAACCTTCGCATCGCTAAAGGCACTGGGCAATAGCTCTTTAGCATCCATCACACAACCTTAGCATTGCTACATGCACTGGGCAATAGCTAACATCAGACCACGGGGTGTACTACAGAAGTGGTTTAGTGACAAACCTGCTTTAGTTGACCCACAGCTAGTCGTAGTCGCTAACAGAACAGCAGCCCATTGGCATTTACATTAACCAGCATTTAGCTGGTGCCTCTATCCAGAGGGACTTACAGTGAACGGGGTACAGGGTCAGTCCCCCTGGAGCAATGTGGGGTTAGATGCCCTACAGTTTATGAGGTATGGGGTCAGTCCCCCTGAAGCAATGTGGGGTTAGATGCCTTACAGTTTATGAGGTACAGGGTCAGTCCCCCTGAGGCAATGTGGGGTTAGATGCCTTACAGTTTATGAGGTACAGGGTCAGTCCCCCTGGAGCAATGTGGGGTTAGATGCCTTACAGTTTATGAGGTACAGGGTCAGTCCCCCTGAGGCAATGTGGGGTTAGATGCCTTACAGTTTATGAGGTACAGGGTCAGTCCCCCTGAAGCAATGTGGGGTTAGATGCCTTACAGTGAATTGGGTAGAAGTTCAGTCCCCCTGGAGCAATGTGGGGTTAGATGCCTTACAGTTTATGAGGTACAGGGTCAGTCCCCCTGGAGCAATGTGGGGTTAGATGCCTTACAGTGAATGAGGTAGAGGGACAGACAGTCCTGGAGCAATGTGGGGTTAGATGCCTTACAGTGAATGAGGTAGAGGGACAGACAGTCCCCCTGGGGTCAGATGCCTTGCTCAAGGGCACTGTTGCCATGGTGCAGAAGAACACTGGCTCTTCACTCCCCCCACCCACATTCTTCCTACTCTTACGGGATTCCACCATGCGACACTCCAATCCCGGGCTCCTAACCATTAGGTAACAGCTGCCCACAAGTTTAATTAAGAGAATGACACCCAGGGCTCTCCCTTTGGAGTAACTAAACCAGGTTTATCACTTACCCACCTTTAACTACAAATCATAACTCACCTTTAAGTACAAATTACAACTCACCTTTAACTACAAATTATAACTCACCTTTGTCATCTTTAGTAGGTTTCCCATCCTTGTCCTTGGAAGAGCTACAAGCCAGACGTTTCAAAAGTAACACAAGAACACGAAATGAGCACCAGATTATGGAGACACGTTTGGACATTCAGTGACACCGGGTTAAAGAACACCTGCATAAAAATACATATTCAGGAGGAAGTCTGCCTTTCTGTCGGCCTTATGGAGGAAGTCTGCCTTTCTGTCGGCCTTATGCTCGTTTTCGTAATAATCGAGAAAGATACGGTGCCCAGTCTGCCTTTCTGTCGGCCTTACGCTCGTTTTCGTAATAATCGAGAAAGATACGGTGCCCAGTCTTGACTTCTCCCATAACGGCTTCTTGTTATGTGCTTTTCCACGGCTGTAAGGGAGGGAGGGACGGGGCTGTGTCTGGATGCTCTGCCAATCTACATCCCCATGACCAATGCCATCCTCTGGAGTGGGTTTAACTTCTCAGCCAAAAACCAAAAACTTCACTTCTCTGGCCTCTGACCAACCCATCTCTGCCACGCCATCGGGACTAGTGCACTCTTACACCCAGGGAGCAGGAAGCCGGAGGGGAATTTAAACAGGTGCTGGAACGGCTGCTGGACTTTTTCTCTGTTCATCTCCACGACAACGTCACCAATTAACCAACTTCCGTTAAAAAGGCATTCAAAACAAAAATATATTTATATTTAAAAACAAAAAAAAGAACATAAACAACAGGCAGTACACCAATCAACTCTCTTAATGAAGGAAAGAAATTCTTGCCGCTACCCACAATGCAGTGCGGTTCTTAGTGAGCTGGACCTCGGCAGTAGCAGTAGTACCTTTATAAGAACTGACATAGAAAGACCAACCTCTTAACTTCACCTGCGGCCCCAGTAGACGAAGGGCCTTTCTTCCCAGAATCCTTCTCTTTGTCTCCCGCGTCGGCTTTCTTCGAGGTCTCCCTGCCCTCCTTCTTGCCCCCTGACGCCTCTGCCTTGGGGCAATCCTCCTTCTTGCCCTCTTTGTGGCCTGCGTCCTGGCCGTGCTCCTGGGCCTCATCGTCCGGCTCGTGGCTCATCTGGCTAGAGGGCTCGGGGCCGTCGCTACCCTTGTCAGCCTCCGCATCTGGAACTTTCACATGTTTACCTGTCTCCAGGAGGTCGTCGCCGTCCACATCCAGGGTGATGGCATCTTCGGCCTGGATGGTGACGGATATGTTATCGTCCTCTGCGTCGGCGTCTGCCTCGGCCTCTTGCTGGCCACTGTCGCCGTCGGCGGGAGCTTCGCTTCCCGTCTCGTCCGCGTCCGCGTTCTCGGCCTCGGGGAGGCCGTCTTCGCTGGCTAGCGCTTTAGAATTGTCACGAGTACCGTCATCGGTATCAGTAACATCTGAGGGATTTAACAAGGAATAAAACATGGCAAAAAATAACATTGTTTAACATTCACATTGTTTTGGTTTGCCTGTGGCCTCTTTTTTGGCACTATGTGACCTAGAAGGGATAGAAAGCAAGTTTAGTGTTAGAGGGCACTGGACGAGAAGGGGAGAACAACCACAGGCATACACAGAACACACGCCTTCAGAGGCGAATAGTGGTGGTGATGGATGAGAGGGACACAAGAGGAGAGGTTCCACCATCGTCTCATCGGGCTAGTCCACCAATCATCTCTATGGGGACACGTCTCTATGGGGACACGTCTCTATGGGGACACGTCAACAGTGGCGTGCCACAGAGGACAGCCCTTCTTCTGCATCTGAGTCCAGGGAGCTTCAGCCCACAGGTGGTTCTGTGGACGCCGAGGTGACAACGCTCTGCTAAAGGGGGCGCAATAGGGCGTCTCCAGTCTCGCTGCAAGTGAGAGAAGGTCCAGAGTGTGTAGTCCTGTAACACTGCCGTGTTCAATCTTCTTCCTTCTGCTGTGAAGACTGAGGACATCATGGCCGTCCATGCTGTGGCTGCTTCTTCCGTTGCATGTGCTCCTCTGCGTGTGCTCCTCTGCGTGAGCTGTGGTGGTGAGAGCTCCTCTGCGTGAGCTGTGGTGGTGAGGGCTCCTCTGCGTGAGCTGTGGTGGTGAGGGCTCCTCTGCGTGAGCTGTGGTGGTGAGGGCACGTCGCAGAGGGGTTGAGTGAGACTCCGGAGATCCAGAACTGTCCATTGACATGCAGGTCAGGGCACGCACGCCTCAGCTGAACAGCATGCAATCCTTAGCGAAGAAAGTCTAAATCTCAGAGGGGCTTGCACCGGCTTCTAAGCAGCAGTCAGATATGTCCAGTCTTCCACTGTTGTCTGCACAAAACGGTCATCGTAATGTCCTCATGAGGCATCTTGGCACAACGGGCCATTTCCCACATCGGTAGCTAGAAGACCTTTGCTGTTGTAGTCCTCTAATTGTCCCAGATGTTTACAGGGCTTGAACGAATCTGCTGCTGTAGCCTTGGCAAAGCACCTTAAAGCATTAGCCATCTTTAGAGCTTTAGAGAGAGAGAGCGCACTCTCCATCCCGGGTCCAAGTCCAGTGACGGTGACACTAGCTTTAGGTCAAGTGCTGACGAGGTACCACAAGAGCCCCTATACGGGAGCAAGAGGCGCTGTGACAGAGCAGCTCCTAGCGCATGTGCGTAACGTCTGGATAGAAGCTACTCCAGGGCTGTGGTTGAGGGCAAAGGGGCATTCAGGTAAGGACAGAACAGACCTGGAAATCTAAAGATCACAGCTTACCGATTACACGAAAAATACTCAAAACCATACCTTTTTCAGACTCGTCCTCTTCCATCTCCTAAAGAAACAAAACAGAGAATCAGGACACTCAATGAAGACATCTGCTTGCTAACAAAGCTATCAAGCTTGACCTTGATGTAAACATGTGGTAGAGATAGACAGATAGATAGTGATATTAATAGATAGATGGATGGATGGATGGATGGATGGAGATAGATACATAGATAAGACACTTAGATTGGCAAAACAGTGAATAGGTTATGTGACTCACCTTGCTGAAGCTCTCCTCCTCCGCAGTGTTGTCTGTGTCTGAGTCTACTTTCTTTCCTGTTCAAAAAAAAAAAAAGTAAAAAGCTTAGCCTACTTTCCTATGAGGCATTTACCATTATTAAATATATCAATGAGGCTTTCAACTGTCCCAGTGCAGTTTATTGTGGAATTTGTAAACTTCTGACCTTTGGTTTTGGCACCCTTGCGGGTTGGAGTATCGGCAGAGAGATTAATCTCGATGTGGTCAGGATCCCCCCCTTCATCTTCTATTGCCTGTGAATAAGCGCGAGGACAACCTATTAATCGGGCTCTACATCATGACGAGATTAACGTTATTCGATCCAATACAAACATATTTGTGTCTACTCCGCAAAAAATACTGATATTTAAAAATAACCCACAGAAAGAGATATTTTATCAATAATAAATGCGGAGTATTAACGGTACGTTACTCTAGCCAGCCGGGAATATTTTGGCGCCTTCACACTGGCAGTCATTAGCGGATTGCACATCAAATCATTTACCTGTGACTGCATCCTCGCGTGAACGCCAGGTAACTTTAGCTAGCAGCGGCTTAGCATGACTATGCTAACGTTACCAACTATTTGAATGAACGATTTCATCAGTTAGGCAATTACTCTGCAACAACATGTTACACGGCATTACCACGACAAAACATTAATGCATTTTCGTAGACCTAAAGATGGTTGACAGCTCTCAATGCCCGTTTTTTTGGTCTCGGGTGTTGCGGATTAACATGCTAGACTCACACAGAACACAATAAGATCTTATAACATACACCTGAATTAAGCTATTCCACAAATTCTACAACCACAAGCTTGCAATGGTTAAAACACAACATACTTCAGATGAAGTAGACTTCTGACTGAAAAACATTAGTTTCTATTCCTGCATGGTTTTACTTGCGTCTGAATGACACCACTCAGCTATCTGGCCAGCTAAAATAACGACACCACGATAGGCACTTCAGTATTCCATTTGAACTGCTAGCGCCTTTCAAACTATTGACTGTGTCGCAACTTGTTTACGGCGGGTGAACTGATAATCTATGTGAAATTTGCACACACATTATGCAACAGAAATAACGTTTGACCTCAACATGATAACCACAAAGTGCAGGGGAGCTTTGCAGCAGTGCAGATACTAGCCAGCTAGCAAAACATCTTGCTAAATAGCTATGTGAAATACCATAACTTTTCATCATTACCTGCTTCAGTCTTGCGATTAGAACATTTTTCACCCCAGTAACATCTAGATTTCTTCGCTTGAGCTCCGTTTTCAGGTCAATAACGCGCAGATCTACAATTTTCTTTAACTCCACTGAAATGGCACCCGACGCCATTTTATCAATAGCTACTGCAAGCTTTGCTTCGCTTGGCTCGTACAAACAAACAATGTCCCGGATGTACTAGCACGTCTTTTACGCATTACGCAATGACGTTATCGTGCCACTTTACTCAGAGTACCGAGTTCCCACAGTAGAGATTCCCATACTAAAGTGGGATGGAGCGCTTTCGGCCCACAGCTTACATCACATAGCTGTATGGCATTATCAGCTTGATGTATTATCTTTATTAAAGCAAATTTACACTTGAACGATAACAAATCGTCCAATGTTCATGGCCAGTGAAGAATGTAACCCAACCCACGGGTAGTTAGGAGGTTATCTTCATTTAATTTCAAGAGATATCCTCTGTGTGCTGCTGACATTATGTGTGTGTGAGTGAGGATGATTCTAAAGGCAGGGTCCACTATGAACAACAAAGCAAAATGTGCAAAGGATTGTATTCTGTCATAGGGCAACATTTCTGGATGCACCCTGTGGATGTGTGAGTATCCTATGGAGGGCCCTTTAAAGAGTATTGCCTTTGTGTGTATCATATGTATATCATATGTTGTGTGCAAAAAGGCGAGTATTGCTTTTCTTGATGACTGGTGAGTATGTCGGGACTCTTTCATAAGAAAAGTATTGCTTTTCTTGGTGACTGGTGAGTATGTCAGGACTCTTTCATAAGAAAAGTATTGCTTTTCTTGATGACTGGTGAGTATGTCAGGACTCTTTCATAAGAAAAGTATTGCTTTTCTTGATGACTGGTGAGTATGTCGGGACTCTTTCATAAGAAAAGTATTGCTTTTCTTGATGACTGGTGAGTATGTCGGGACTCTTTCATAAGAAGAGTATTGCTTTTCTTGATGACTGGTGAGTATGTCAGGACTCTTTTATAAGAAAAGTATTGCTTTTCTTGATGACTGGTGAGTATGTCGGGACTCTTTCATAAGAAAAGTATTGCTTTTCTTGATGACTGGTGAGTATGCCTTTGTGTGTATCATATGTATATCATATGTTGTGTGCAAAAAGGCGAGTATTGCTTTTCTTGATGACTGGTGAGTATGTCAGGACTCTCATAAGAAAAGTATTGCTTTTCTTGATGACTGGTGAGTATGTCGGGACTCTTTCATAAGAAAATTATTGCTTTTCTTGATGACTGGTGAGTATGTCAGGACTCTTTCATAAGAAAAGTATTGCTTTTCTTGATGACTGGTGAGTATGTCGGGACTCTTTCATAAGAAGAGTATTGCTTTTCTTGATGACTGGTGAGTATGTCGGGACTCTTTCATAAGAAAGGTATTGCTTTTCTTGGTGACTGGTGAGTATGTCAGGACTCTTTCATAAGAAAAGTATTGCTTTTCTTGATGACTGGTGAGTATGTCAGGACTCTCATAAGAAAAGTATTGCTTTTCTTGATGACTGGTGAGTATGTCGGGACTCTTTCATAAGAAAAGTATTGCTTTTCTTGATGACTGGTGAGTATGTCGGGACTCTTTCATAAGAAAAGTATTGCTTTTCTTGATGACTGGTGAGTATGTCAGGACTCTTTCATAAGAAGAGTATTGCTTTTCTTGATGACTGGTGAGTATGTCAGGACTCTCATAAGAAAAGTATTGCTTTTCTTGATGACTGGTGAGTACGTCGGGACTCTTTCATAAGAAAATTATTGCTTTTCTTGATGACTGGTGAGTATGTCAGGACTCTTTCATAAGAAAAGTATTGCTTTTCTTGATGACTGGTGAGTATGTCTGGACTCTTTCATAAGAAAAGTATTGCTTTTCTTGATGACTGGTGAGTATGTCGGGACTCTTTCATAAGAAGAGTATTGCTTTTCTTGATGACTGGTGAGTATGTCGGGACTCTTTCATAAGAAAAGTATTGCTTTTCTTGATGACTGGTGAGTATGTCGGGACTCTTTCATAAGAAAAGTATTGCTTTTCTTGATGACTGGTGAGTATGCGTCAGGACTCTTTTATAAGAAAAGTATTGCTTTTCTTGATGACTGGTGAGTATGTCGGGACTCTTTCATAAGAAGAGTATTGCTTTTCTTGTTGACTGGTGAGTATGTCGGGACTCTTTCATAAGAAAAGTATTGCTTTTCTTGATGACTGGTGAGTATGCGTCAGGACTCTTTTATAAGAAAAGTATTGCTTTTCTTGATGACTGGTGAGTATGTCGGGACTCTTTCATAAGAAAAGTATTGCTTTTCTTGATGACTGGTGAGTATGTCAGGACTCTTTCATAAGAAGAGTATTGCTTTTCTTGATGACTGGTGAGTATGTCAGGACTCTCATAAGAAAAGTATTGCTTTTCTTGATGACTGGTGAGTACGTCGGGACTCTTTCATAAGAAAATTATTGCTTTTCTTGATGACTGGTGAGTATGTCAGGACTCTTTCATAAGAAAAGTATTGCTTTTCTTGATGACTGGTGAGTATGTCTGGACTCTTTCATAAGAAAAGTATTGCTTTTCTTGATGACTGGTGAGTATGTCGGGACTCTTTCATAAGAAGAGTATTGCTTTTCTTGATGACTGGTGAGTATGTCGGGACTCTTTCATAAGAAAAGTATTGCTTTTCTTGATGACTGGTGAGTATGTCGGGACTCTTTCATAAGAAAAGTATTGCTTTTCTTGATGACTGGTGAGTATGCGTCAGGACTCTTTTATAAGAAAAGTATTGCTTTTCTTGATGACTGGTGAGTATGTCGGGACTCCTTCATAAGAAGAGTATTGCTTTTCTTGTTGACTGGTGAGTATGTCGGGACTCTTTCATAAGAAAAGTATTGCTTTTCTTGATGACTGGTGAGTATGTCGGGACTCTTTCATAAGAAAAGTATTGCTTTTCTTGTTGACTGGTGAGTATGTCGGGACTCTTTCATAAGAAAAGTATTGCTTTTCTTGATGACTGGTGAGTATGTCAGGACTCTTTCATAAGAAAATTATTGCTTTTCTTGATGACTGGTGAGTATGTCGGGACTCTTTCATAAGAAGAGTATTGCTTTTGCCTGTGCTTCTGCTCAGTGGCTGGGAGGGGCAGATGTGTCCCTTACTCCTAAGGCGGCTAAGTGACAAACCTGTTTAATTTAACCCAGAGCATGCTGGTATTTGTTTAGTTAAGCCCTACAGTTAAGTTCTTCTATGAACAGATGTACAACTATACAGCTGGGTTAACTACATCAGGCTCATCAACCTCTGCAGCCTGTTCATGGCTGTGTGTGTGTGTGTGTGTGTGTGTGTGTCAGTGCACATGGACCTCTTATCACAGCATGAGGGAAAAGCACTTCTTTCCAAATCGCACACCAGACAGGAAACAGTTAGCTAATTTTTATTAATATCATTATTTTAAAACTAATATGGAGCCCAAGGAATAGCATCCGGGCACCGCTGAGTCTATGGATGCCTGACCACCGGCTCTCGGGTCTGCAGCTCTGCGTCTGACCACCGGCTCTCGGGTCTGCATTTAGCCACGCCACTCTGATTCCAGTCCAGCCCTGCACCTGAGCCACGCCATAGATTCCAGTCCAGTCCTGTCTGAGTCTCCCCGATCCCTCTCCAGGAAACACACACGCCACTGGAGAGCGGAGATCTCCCTCTGAGACACACGCCTGCTTGGTTATCTGGCCACCCAGTCCAGCCATGCGTCCGTCTTCTCTGTCCATCCTTGCGGTTGCTCTGTCTGTCACTCTCTCTCTCTCGCCCTCACCCACACACTCTCTCCCTCTCTCCCCCACACTCTCTCGCCCTCTTTCTCTCTCTCGCCCACCCTGCACAGCACAGCACAGCTGTCCCTCATGTGCAAGTATATGCAAGTTAGCTAGAGAATAACATTAGTGTTTCATTTCCATGGCGACAAAGAGGTCTACCACCACAGAGCTAAAGAAAAGGGGGCCAGAGAGAGAGAGAGAGAGAGATGGAGAGAGAGAGAGAGATGGAGGGAAGGAGAGAGGAAAAGAGAAAAGGAGGAAGAGAAATTATGGAAGGGAAGGGAGAGGGAGAAATGGAGGGAGAAAAACACTTCTGCTTTGCATGAAGAAAACCTGTAGTCCAGATGAATATCAGAAGAACTGCTCTGGGATTGTGTGTGTGTGTGTGTATGGGGGGGGGGGGGGTGGATCTTCTCTTGCGGGGACCGTTGGGGTGTCTTTTAATGCGGTTCCTTTCGCTGGGGTGTTTGGGGGTCCTTTCTCGCTGGGGTGTTTGGGGGGAGGTACCCCATCTCTTGCTGAAGGGGTCCTTTCTCGCTGGGGTGTTTGGGGGGAGGTACCCCATCTCTTGCTGGGGTGGGGGGGGTCCTTTCTCGCTGGGGTGTTTGGGGGGAGGTACCCCATCTCTTGCTGGGGTGGGGGGGTCCTTTCTCGCTGGGGGGTTTGGGGGAGTCCCCATCTCTCGGCGGCCGAGTACAGTGCTCATGTGACTT
>CM050202.1:1682500-1695000 GCA_027475355.1 Coilia nasus
GTTCCTATTGCCCTGTGTAAGCTACACCAGGCTCCTATTGCCCAGTGGCTCCTATTGCCACAGGCTCTTATTGGCCTGTGTATGCTTCATTAGGCTACATTAGGCTCCTACTGCCCTGTGTAGGCTACATTAGGCTCCTACTGCCCTGTGTAGGCTACATTAGGCTCCTACTGCCCAGTGTAGGCTACATTAGGCTCCTATTGGTCTGTGTAGGCTACATTATGCTCTTATTGCCCTGTGTATGCTTCATTAAGCTACATTAGGCTCTTATTGGCCTGTGTAGGCTACATTAGTATGTGGATGTGCTTCAGTATTGCTATGGTGACTAGTTTTGTCCTTGAACTACTTGAATGGTCATGTGGACTACATGACGGATTAGTCACTGAACACGTGGCAGGAGGCACACAGGTCTTCACAGATGTCCTCTGCATGTCTGGCACTGTGCAGTGTTTCTAGGGACAGGAGCAACACCCATCTACCAACACCCACAGCAGCACACCGAGCCACATCACTCTGGCTGCTTTCTGATTGGATCTGTAATTGGCCCGCCTGGCTTTTGATTGGTTGTCTGGTTGCTGGTGGCTTAGAACGTTCTAGACTCCTTGCAGCTTGGGTGTCTCTAGACATGTGTGCGCACTAACGCTAACACACACACACATACACACTCAAGACATACTCCTGCACAAGACACTAACAGCTGACTTGCCCATCCCTCTGGCCGTCTGTGGATATTACTGTACAGTAAAACTGTGCCTGATACACACACACACACACACATTATCAAACACACACACGCCCCAAAGAGAGTAGTCTTGTTTATTCTGGAAAATGTGAGGGGAGCCCAGTGCAGATAACAGCCTCTGAGTCTCTGAGACGCTGGGCCACATCAGGGCTTTGTCTCAGCAAGACTGAGGAGTGTCCAAAATGCCAAACTAAAGGCAAACGCTTTCAAACTGTTCGTATGTTTTTGTAAATGTTGTCAAAGAACCCAAAGCCCATGACAAACACTCTGCAGACAGGCACAGTGGACATAAGATCCATTTTAAATTGTTTTGAGTTTGTATGTACTAGCTGAAAGTAGACATGTCTGCCTTTATTGGCCACATGAGGACACACCCCTGCGCTTGGTGTCAGTCAGATCAGACTGCATGTGAAGCCCAGGAGGTCCTCAGACCTGCCAGAAGAGGGTGCTACAGGGAGTATAGGGGCCTCATAGGGGCCCAGAGTCGTGTTAGAGGATGAGACTGTAGCTATTATAGGGGCCCAGAGTCGTGTTAGGGGATGAGACTATAGCTATTATAGGGGCCCAGAGTCGTGTTAGGGGACGAGACTATAGCTATTATAGGGGCCCAGAGTCGAGTCGGGGATGAGACTATAGGGGCCCAGAGTCGTGTTAGGGGATGAGACTATAGGGACTATAGGGGCCCAGAGTCGTGTTAGAGGATGAGACTATAGCTATTATAGGGGCCCAGAGTCGAGTCGGGGATGAGACTATAGGGGCCCAGAGTCGTGTTAGGGGATGAGACTATAGGGACTATAGGGGCCCAGAGTCGTGTTAGGGGATGAGACTATAGCTATTATAGGGGCCCAGAGTCGTGTTAGGGGATGAGACTATAGCTATTATAGGGGCCCAGAGTCGTGTTAGAGGATGAGACTATAGCTATTATAGGGGCCCAGAGTCGTGTTAGGGGATGAGACTATAGGGACTATAGGGGCCCAGAGTCGTGTTAGGGGATGAGACTATAGCGGCCTCATGGGTTCATAGCTATGGTCCCTAGCCATTAGGACACCACACCACCCTGATATATACACACACACACACACACACAAACACCACCGCGATACATAAGCCGCGTTTCCATTAGGGGAGGTTCCGATGGTAATTCAGGGAGAGGGAAAATTTCAGGGACTGTTGTTTGGTTGGTCCTCTCACCTCGCGTGTCTCCACTACAACAACGTTTTATCGGACCTCTAGTAAACAAAGGGAAACTTCGGTGTCTCAGAGCAGCGAACATGACTGACTGCAGGCTTGCATTCTATGTTGATTTATGAATTAAACCGGATAAATCCTAGCTGCTAAACGTTTGTGGTTAGTGTTCCTATTTTGTTCCTATATTGTGAGTTTCCAGTCCATTTATGTCTACTATGTTTCATAAGATTAGATGTTCCGAGTGACGTTATGACAAGATTAGCAGGCTAAAGTTAGCCAAGTAAACATGTTTTAAGAAGGTAATTAATTGCCTGAGGAAATCGTTGTGCACCACATAGCAAGTAGTTAAATGCTTTATCGTGGAAACGGCCAAAACAAGCTCTCCTACAACTCTGAGTTTGATAGACTGTACGTTTTCCTCTAACAGGCATATGAAAATGCTCCATAGGAAGCGTATTAGTCTGCTAGCATGCTGAATTAGTTTGCTAATCTAAAAATAATACGAGTCTGTCTTCAAACTAACCTCTAAGATTAGATAAAATATAGTTACATGGGCAACTGTGTTTGTAATGAACTCTGTTGTGAGAAATTCATTTAGTCTGTTTCGAAAAAATATTTTCGTATGGCATAGTAATTTTTAGATTACCTATGGCTGGTAGTGTTTAACAACAGCCTATCAGCATCGAGTTTACCACAGGCTACAAGCTGAACTTTTTCAGGGCCGAACGGAGTACCTAATCCCTTTAGGTACTCCGTTGGTCCCTGTAAAAGTTCCGGGAGATCGCCCATTTCGGAACTTCCCGATAGTGGAGACACGCGCCAACCGTGAGAAGGCCGAAAAATTACCCGGAACTCACTGTAGTGGAAACGCGCCTATACACACTCCACCCCGATACACACACACACAACCCCGATACACACACAGAGCATGTTAAACACACATTAAAAGCAGAGTATCAAGAGAAGCACAGATGTGTGAGGAATACACTACAATATCTGTAAGGTTGGTCTCCCAATCACTATGACAACTAAACCCAGAGAATGAGTGTGTAAGTGACTCACACACACACACACACACACCACACAGCAACCGGATCTGCAGCAGCTCTGGCCCTGGTCCACTCGGACCCTTGGAGATCCGGTTTAATCCGGTCTTGTTTGGTTTGATCCAGTTTGTTCTGGTTTAATCCGGTCTTGTTTGGTTTGATCCAGTTTGTTCCGGTTAAATCCAGACAGATATGATCTCTCCAACACCAGGGCCAGGGCTGCTTCAGACTCCACTGCCATGTTGCTGTAGTATGTCTGTTTAGCTCTCTCGTCTCCACTCCCCTCTTCCCCAGTTGACTGATGTGGGTTTATTTTATTCTCACCGAGGTTGAGCTGGCTTGCATATTTGTCCCAATTGATGAGCGTGTCTTGGGGGATAACTGTTCCTCAATGTCTCTCCTCCCCACCTTCTGTCATGGGTAGCAGGGGGGGCATGTTACTGGGGGGGTCAGAGGATCCCAATGCAGCAGCCTAAACAGCTAACCTCGCTCACAAATCAGCTAATGAGCTAACTAGCTAGTGCTGCCCCTAACCTGATAACTCACGAGTACAAACTCCTGTATCTAACCTGCTAACTCACCAGTACAAACTCCTACATCTAACCTGCTAACTCACTAGTACAAACTCCTACATCTAACCTGCTCACCAGTACAAACTCCTGTATCTAACCTGCTAACTCACTAGTACAAACTCCTGTATCTAACCTGCTAACTCACTAGTACAAACTTCTATGTCTAACCTGCTAACTTACTAGTACAAATTTCTACACCTAACCTGCTAACTCACCAGTACAAACTCCTACATCTAACCTGCCAACTCACTAGTACAAACTCCTACATCTAACCTGCTCACTAGTACAAACTCCTGTATCTAACCTGCTAACTCACTAGTACAAACTCCTGTATCTAACCTGCTAACTCACTAGTACAAACTTCTATGTCTAACCTGCTAACTTACTAGTACAAACTCCTGTTCCTAGCCTGCTAACTTCCTAGTACAAGCTCCTACACCTACACTGCTAACTCATTTGCAAATAAGTCAACCTGCTAACTTGCTAACTATCTACTGCTGCACCTAACCTGCTAACTCACTAGTACAAACACCTGTACCTAACCTGCTAACTCATTTGCGAACGAGTCAACCTGCTAACTCGCTAACTATCTACTTCTGCACCTAACCTGATAATTCACTGCTAATGCTTAACTACTACAGTAGCTCACTGTTACTGCTAACTTACAGCTATTTGGCAGTCAGAGGATGGCCACTGCTACATTTAAACAGTGAGCTCACTTGCTAATGAGTTAACTCGCTTACTCGCGAGTGCTGCATCTAAAAGGCTAACTGACTACTATCTACCTATCTATCTACCATCTAACTTGCTAACTCACACTACTGTTGAATCTAACATGCTAACTCACTACTACTGTTGCATCTAACCTGCTAACTCCCTACTGCTGTTGACCTGCTAACTCACTACTGCTGCTGAACCTAAACACCTAATTCAATTATCTTGCTAACTCACTTCTTCTGCTGCAACTAACCTGCTAACTCACTCTTACTGCAGCTAACCTGCTAACTCACTCCTACTGCGGGTAAACTGCTAACTCACTCCTACTACAGCTGACCTGCTAACTCACTCTTAATGGAGGTAAACTGCTAAAGCACTGCAGATAAACGGCTAATTTACACACAATGTCTACACATGTGCAACTCTACTAAATGTCTACTATGTGCAATGTACTTACTAAGTCTACACTTGAGTACCTAAACAGCTAATTCAATTTATAGTACATTTACATTTAGTGCACTTAAACAGCTACTGCACTCTCAGCTACACTTGTACATACAACATGTTTATGGCATTAAAGTTTTTATACTGAATGTTCATAATGTAAGGATGTGTGTGTGTGTGTGTGTGTTGGTCAGAAGGTAAAGTCGGAAAATCATACTACAGCACTTACTAGCAGTAAATAATATGGTATTACACACACACACACACACACACACGCACACACACACGCACACACAGGGAGGCTGCGTACCTTCTTGTACTTGTGGGGGTAAGTGCACCTCTCTATAGTTCCCTGTGATGCCCCTCTGTTTACTGTGCTTAGCCGGTCCTCGATACGCAGGAGATCCTGGAACACACACACACACACACACGCACGCACGCACACACACACACACACACACACACACGCAAGCATGTCAGAACACACAGATTTAGGCAAAAACACTTACTAACAGACACACACTCACAGACAGTGTATAGGCCCTTTCACACTGCCAAAATTACCGGTAATTTCAGCCGAAATTAGTGGGTCGTTTGTTGTGTTCACACTGCCGACACGGGGTGGCGTGTCCAAACGACAGGCCAATTCGACCCACCTCGGACCCTACACTTTTTTGCAACCCGGGGCGTAAGTGTTGGCTTTTTCACCGTGGGCGAAAATGTGTGGATAGAGTAAATTATTTGATGATAGCGCTATAGTTTACCATACGTTCATTGTACCTTGTACAAATGTATTCTCTGCATATATTTGCAATCCCATGTAAGCATCCACGTCTTCTACGCCTCCTCAACCCACCTTTTCAGAAGAGGGGTCAAAAACACGCCGTGTTTTCACACTGCAGTCCCGGGTTAAATTAGCGTGTCGTACCGTGTTGCCACCCCGTGTCGTGCAGTGTGAAAGGGGCTTATGAGTACACAGCTCGTGAAGATTGTATTGTTCCCTGCTGGGGTGTGTGTGTGTGTGCATGTGTGTATGTCTGCATGTGTGTATCATACGTGTCTGTGCTTGGGTGTGTGCATGTGTGTGTGTTGGTCCTGATGCTGCATGTGTACCCCATACACACGCGTGTGCGTGTGCGTGTGTGTGTGTGTACCTCATAGGTGCGTCTGAAGTTGGTCATCCTGGAGGAGATGTAGCGTATGTGTGGGTGTGTGGGTGTGTGTGTGTGTGTGTGTGTGTGTGTGTACCTCATAGGTGCGTCCGAAGTTGGTCATCCTGGAGGAGATGTAGCGTATGTGTGGGTAGGGCATCTCCGACATCCCCGCATGCTGAGACAACAAACAGCAACACGTTTACAACAACACCACCAACAACACGTTTACAACAACAACAACACGTTTACAACACCACCAACACGTTTACAACACCACCACCAACACATGTTTACAACAACACCACCAACACATGTTTACAACAACACCACCAACCACAATGACACTACACACTCCACAATGACACTCCACACTCCACAATGACACTACGCTACACACTACACTACACACTCCACAATGACACTACACACTCCACAATGACACTCCACACTCCACAATGACACTACGCTACACACTACACTACACACTCCACAATGACACTACACACTCCACAATGACACTCCACACTCCACAATGACACTACGCTACACACTACACTACACACTCCACAATGACACTACACACTCCACAATGACACTACACACTCCACAATGACACTCCACACTCCACAATGACACTACACACTACACAATGACATTCGGGGTGGGGGGCACTAAACACTCCACAATGACAGTGTGTGTGTGTGTGTGTGTGTGTGTGTGTGTGTGTGTGTGTGTGTGTGTGTGTGTGTGTGTGTGTGTGTGTGTGGAGGGCCAGAAGAGGGGAGAAACAGATGGGAAAGATAGAGACCGATAGGAAGAGTGGGGTGTGTGTGTGCGTGTGTGTGTGCGTGTGTGTGTGCGTGTGTGTGTGTGCGTGTGTTTGTGTGTGTGTGTTTGTGTGTGTGTGTGTATGGGTGTTTCAGCTCTCGTGCTGGAACCTGATGGCAGGTGCATCCTGTTGGGCTAACACACCACGCACCTAAGCACACACACACACACACACACCTGCTGCTTCAAAAGCTTACACAGGTTGTGGTGTGTATACCACAGTAGGGGAAAACAATAGATCTGTCCCACAAATACAAAACAAATAAATACACACACAAACACAGAATGAGTGTGTGTGTGTTGTGTGGTGTATGGTGTGGTGTGTATGGTGTGTGTGTGTGTGTGAGAGAAAGAGAAGCGAGGGTGAGTGACGACAGACAGAGGCCCCGTCCACACGACAACGTAACTGGATTTTTTTCTTGCCGGGTTAAAAAAAAAGTCGCGTCCACACGACAACGGAGCAGTAAATATTTATGTCCACACGGGAACGTTTTCATTGCGTTTTCATTGCAGAAGGTGTGCTGTCCCAGCTTGAGGGGCATGATCAGAAGCCAATGATTCCTTTAAACATGTAATGTATGTTGATTTTAGCAATGTGGGTTTTAGTTTAGATGGGTCGGATGCAGCGACAGTTGCCCTATTTAAAAAGCATAACGTGAAAGCGTTTTGTTGGGCTGAACTAGCGATGTATACAAAAACATCGTTCAATGTCAGAAGATAGAAACAGTTGCATTACACATAGCCTACACTGCAGACAATTTTTACCCCAAAGTATCCCACAGCAACCTGTTTGTAAAAGTTTGACGCTGTTATGAGATGTCACGTCGTGAAATTGACCCATTTAAGCGATACGGAGCAGAACATGAAAAAATAGAAGGAGCTGCAAATAAACTTGAGACAACTGCGCAATTATTCGCTTAAAACATGCCATATGTTGATTTTAGCAATGCGTGTTGTTACTGAGGGGAGCTGAAAGCAGCGACAGTTGCTCTTTAATTAAGTATAATGAAAGCCATACAAGAAAGTATTTGTTATAGCCTAGCCATACAGACAGTTTATATGGCAAAGGATAGAAACAATTGCACAACAGCCAAGCCTACAGTACAAGCTAATCAAATCACAATTTATTCGACAGCAACCAGTTTGGAAAAGTTTGAAGTTGTTGTTATATGTGCAGCTGCAAGGGGAATGGGCGACGACGTCATCGTTTTCAAAAGGTTGCGTTTTGCCTGTCAGACTCTCTCACTTTGGAACCCGTTCTCAAAAAGTTATCGTTTTCGGTCACCCAAAACGCTGGCGCCGTGTGGATCGGAAGGCCAAAACGCAAACAAACTTACCGTTTTGACCCGAAAACGTTGTCGTGTGGACGGGCCCAGAAAGAGAGTGTGAGAGAGGGAGAGAATGAGAGAGAGAGAGAGAGAGAGAGAGAGAGAGACAGACAGACAGACAGAATGTGTGTTTGTATTGTGTATGTGTGTGTGGGAGAGGCTGTGTGAGAGGATAAAGAGGGAGTAGGGTGTGTGTGTGTGTGTGTGTGTGTGTGTGTGTGAGAGAGAGTATGACAGCATGGCTGTCCAACATGGCTTCAAGGAAAGAAAGTGCGTGTGTGCGCGCGTGTGTATGTTTACGTGTATGAGTGAGTGTGAGAGAGGATTAGGAGGGAGACGTGTGTGTGAGAGAGAGTATGACAGAGAGGTATGTGTTCCAACATGGCTTCAGGGAAAGAATGATGTGTGTGTGCGTGTGTGTATGTTTACGTGTATGAGTGAGTGTAAGAGAGGATTAGGAGGGAGACGAGAGAGTATGACAGAGAGGTGTGTGTTCCAACATGGCTTCAGGGAAAGAATGTGTGTGTGTGTGTGTGTGTGTTGTGTGAGTGTGTTGTGTGTGTGTGTGTGTGTGTGAGAGGGAGGAGTAGAGATGTGAGAACAGCGGAAAAAGGAGGACGAGTGTGAGTAACGTAGTGCAGATATTTATGCAAAAGCAAAAGCAGCCTTCCCATATCTTACCTCTTTCTGTTAAAGACTGTGTGTGTGTGTGTGTCAGTGGTTGTGTGTGTGTGTGTGTGGTGTGTGTGTGTGTGTGTTTGCATATGTACAAAATGGTAGGATAAACAGCAGACATTTTACTAGTCAAATCCACAATAAGCTCCCATCTTCACACACCCTCTACAGCCCTTCTGCGTCAGCCACTCTACACACATACACATATACACACATGCACATATACACACTCTACACACACACACTCTACACACACACCAGTGTTTTCCCCAAAGCGTCTAAGCGTATCGGCACCGATACGCTTCTTTACCGATACACATCAAGTTTTGCCGAGACGCTTTCATAAAATGCCGATATGCTTAAAAATCATGCACAAAAACATTCCCCGGGATTTTCCCCGAACAAGAAGCCCCAAATAGTAGTCAAATGTAGGCTGCGTTTTCAGGAAACTTCCGTGGTGGGTGTGTAAACTACTATACTGGCGAAAACTGGCCAATCACATGCCGATTACAGTGCTCCTTGTTTTTTTCCGCCAGGCAGCTGTATCAGAGAGTATTGTAGGATCTAAGATCTTTAACGCAAACCTCGGGCTACTAAAACTGCCTGACTTTGACTGTAAATGCTACACAAGAAGGAAGGAGAACGCTGTCCTTGGGACATGCTCATGTAGCAAGAAAACTTTCTCCACAGTGTACAGAATGCGATCGGACCATCTAGCTGCTGAAAGAGAGTGAGAGAGAGCGTGAAGGCAAATCCTCCTTATGTAGAGCAGAGTCAAGACCTGTTTCATTGAATGGGACACTCGTGGAATTTAACTAATAAATTGGTCCTTACGTCTTTCTGGATTTGTTGATGGTTCTTTTAACAAAGTGTCACAATCCGCAATTATTGTGATTATTTCAAGCCTAATAGTGTACGTTGTTTCTGTTTGGATTTCCAGAAAATTAGCTTCATTGCAGACCAGGCTGCAGCCTGTATGGGGTTGTTAGCGCGCTAACGTTAGCGAACTAGGCTAACATAATGTTTTAAACTGAAAGCTGCCACTTTACTCACCAACCACCCACCTAGATACTAACACTGATAATAGCTGAAGTGGAGAAAGTAATATAAAGTTGTAAGGTTATTGCAAGCGTGTTAAATTCAAGGTGAGTCGATGACTGTTAGCATTACCACATTACCAATCATTTCAATGATCTAGTTCGTTAGCTTGTTACAGGAACACTGAAATAGAATTTGTTGTCATCAGACATCATTCTAGATAATACTACACTACACTGAATTATTTTATCTGCAGAATCTAAGATCTGTGGTACCAATTCAGCTTGGAGAGAATCTCTAGACAGCGTGGTGCTCATTAGCATCGAGGGTCCACCTGTCCGAGAGATGTGGTTGGAGGCTGCGGCAGACAAATGGGCGGCCCAGAAAAACAGGAGGCTCAACATTTAGTTTAGACATTTTAGTGACAGCCTAGTCAAATTCATGTGACATTATATAGTGCTTGCAGTATTTCTTGTGTGACAATAAATTAGCCTTCCCACCTGGGAGTTTTGGCTCTTTCAACTCATCAAGTGCAATGAGTTTTTTGTTCTATTTGTGCCACAAAAAGCAACATTTTATTAAAAGTGTTATGTTTCCACCAGCCTTCTGGGACCAAAATTTAGCTTCAGATCTTCCTAGAATGCACCATTTTAGCTCTAGAATTTTTTTTTCCCAGGGTGCATGCCCACCAATCCTCCTAGCTACCGTGCCACCGCGTCATCGTATTTACATCAAAATTTAAACCCCTTCTTTTTATTTCTGGGGAAAACACTGACTGTGCGTGCACACACACACAGTACACACACATACAGTACACACATACAGTACACACACACACGCACACACACACACACGCACACACACACGCACACACACACAGCACACACACACACACACGCACACACACACGCACACACACACAGCACACACACACAGTACACACACACACACACAGCACACACACACACACACACACCACACACACACACACACACACACACACAACCTCTTTCCCTGAAACTGTGTTAGAATAAAAAGTAGAGGGAGAAAGAGAGAGAGGTTCTTACACCATAGTCCTGAGTTCTGGTGTGTGTGTGTGTGTGTGTGTGTGTGTGTGTGTGTGTGTGTGTGTGTGTGTGTGTTAGACTATGTGTTCTTGGACAATGGTCCTTTAGTCTGACTCAATGGAGCTCTGTAGTTCCCTGTGTGATGCAGAAATCATATACTGTACTTCCCAACAGGTGTGTGTGTGTGTGTGTGTGTGTGTGCGTGTATTCTACATCTGGAGTGTGTTTAAGTCCACTGTCAAACACTCCTCATTTCTCACACCACTCACACACCAAACAGCTGGTGTGTGTGTGTACACTGGCTGCCGGTGGTGTGTGTGCTGCTGACGTCCAGGTAGACGTGTGTGTGTGTGTGTGTGTGTGTGTGTGTGAGTGTGTGTGTGTGTGTGTACCCTGGCTGCTGGTGGTGTGTGTGCTGCTGACGTCCAGGTAGACATATGTGTGTGTGTGTGTGTGTGTGTACCCTGGCTGCCGGTGGTGTGTGTGCTGCTGACGTCCAGGTAGACGTGTGTGTGTGTGTGTGTGTGTGTGTGTACCCTGGTTGCCGGTGGTGTGTGTGCTGCTGACGTCCAGGTAGACACATGTGTGTGTGTGTGTGTGTGTGTGTGTGTGTGTGTGTACCCTGGCTGCCAGTGGTGTGTGTGCTGCTGACGTCCAGGTAGACACATGTGTGTGTGTGTGTGTGTGTGTGTGTGTGTGTTGTGTGTGTGTGTGTGTGTGTGTACCCTGGCTGCCAGTGGTGTGTGTGCTGCTGACGTCCAGGTAGACGTCGTCGTCCTGCTCGCTGGAGGAGGGGGAGGAGTCAGCGCTGAGCTCGTCGCTGGAGGAGGAGCTTGGCAGGAGTGCGTACTTCCTGCGCACGAAGGACTCGCGCTGCTTCTTCCGCTGCAGCAGGAGGCGCTCTTTGTGCTTGCTGCTGCGCAGCACCCCTCCGCCGGCCCCCCCCGCACCCGCGCCCGCCCTGGTCCCCCCCGCAGCCCCCGCCTTGCCCAGACGCTTCCTGTGGGCGTGGTGCGGTCGCCGCGACGACGCAGAGGAGCTCAGGCACTGCCGCTTAAGCAGCACCGCCTCGGGCTCCGCCCTCGCCCATTTATGGGTGCGGCCGGCGCGCGAGCGGCTGTGATTGGCGGGCGGCTGGGGGCGGGCGTGTGAGTGCGCGTGGGGCGGGGCCTCCTCGTCTGTGCTGAGCGTGTCGGAGTCGCCGAAGTGCAGGCTGGAGGAGTGGGAGGAGCCGCAGTCGCTCAGGGAGGACTCCGGGTGGCGCCGCTGGGCCTCTTCCTCGCTGGGAGGGGCCACACGTTGCGGGGGCGAGGCAGGGGGCGGGGCCTTGAGGGCCGAGCACTCCGACGGCCCCGCCTGCTGGCTCTTGCGCTTCTTGCGCGCGGCGAGGCCTCTGTCACGCTCGGCGTCCCGTGGGGGGCGCTGGTGGGGGGGCGCGTCCTCCTCGTGGGCCGGGGGGCCGCACAGCGCCGAGAACTCGCTGCCCGCCTTCCCCAGCACCTCCACGTCGCCGCCGAAGCTCTTGCCCGTGTCCATGGGCTCCGGCGCGGGAGGGGGAGGGGCCAGCGGAACCTGAGGGACAAGGTCAAGGTCAGCTTTAGTAGCCCAACAGGGAAATTCATGTCCACAATCCACATTACTATTATCATTATTATTATTATTATCATTATTAATTAACCTTATTTAGCTTAATATTATTAT
>CM050202.1:1697500-1720000 GCA_027475355.1 Coilia nasus
ACACCTGCTACCTGTACCTAGCCACACACACACACACACACACACACACACACACACCTGTTACCTAGCCACACACAGCACTAGGCAACACACACCTGCTACCTGTACCTAGCCACACACACACACACACACACACACACACACACACACACACACACACAGCACTAGGTAACACCACAGCTGGCCACACCACACCCTGCATCTGGCCCGTTTGTTTGGTTTCAGCACAGAGAAACCGTTGTCATGGCAATAGAAAAATATTCCTTTAGCTGTGTGTGTGTGTGTGGTGCGTGTGTGTGTGTGTGTGTGTGTGTGTGTGGTGCATGTATTGAGAACCACAGAATGTGCAGATACAGCAGAGCTCCAAGAAACAAATGTAAGCCTGTGTGTGTGTGTGTGAGCATGTGTGTGTGTGTGTGTGTGTGTGTGAGCATGTGTGTGTGTGTGTGTGTATGTGTCCCATTTGCATGTTTGTGTAGATGTGTGAGAGAGATGTGTGTATGTGTGATTGTGAGTGTGTGTACATGTGCTTGTGTGAGTATGTTTGCGTGTGTGCCTGCATGTGTGTGTACATGTGCGAGACGTTTCTGTGTGTGTATGCGTGCGAGTGTGTACGTGAGTGTGTGTGTGTGTATAAGTGAGCGAGAGTGTGTCTGTGTGTGAGTGTGTGAGCGTGTGTATGTATGTGAGTGTTTTTGTAGGCGAGTGTGTGCCTGAGTGAGCGAGAGTGTGTGTGTGTGTGTGTGAGTGTGTGTGTATGTGAGTGTTTTTGTAAGTGAGTGTGTGTGTGTGTGTGTGTGTGTGTGTGTGTGTGTGAGTGTGTGTGTGTATGTGAGTGTTTTTGTAAGCGAGTGTGTGTGTGTGTGTGTGTGTGTGTGTGTGTGTGTGTGTGTGTGTGTGTGTGTGTGTGTGTGAGAGAGAGAGAGAGAGTGCTGCCTGGCACTGAGCACACTTTCACTGAGGTTCGGTCCAAATCCAGACCACCCAGCACGCAATTTCAGCAACCACTACACACACTTGCACACATGCAGAAGTACCTCACACACACACACACACACACACACACACTCGCACACATGCAGAAGTACCTCACGCACACACACACACACACACACACACACACAGAAGTACCTCACACACACACACACACACGCACACACACTCGCACACATGCAGAAGTACCTCACACACACACACAGACACACACACACACTCGCACACATGCAGAAGTACCTCACACACACACGCACACACACACGCACACACACACACACACACACACACACACACACAGAAGTACCTCACACAGCACACAATCTCAGCATTAGGCCACAGCTTCAAAATAAATATTTCACAGTCAAGCTGAAGTTGAATATTTCACTTTTCTTTCCACTGGGCCATTTCTGATTGGTGAGCAAGCCTTGTGCATGAGGGGCACAGCACTCCTGATTGGCCGACCTTGCTGTCCGTCACAGAAGGAGGGCGGCATCAAAATAAAGAGCAGATTTATCCAGACACACCACTGGGAGAGGACAGCTAGCTGCAGGACTGCAGTTGGCCAGTTGCACAGGCTGTGGTCACTCATTCAAACTGCAGTTACGATTAAACACTGATTGCATGGCAGCCTTGGTGTGGCTCTCCAGAGTAGGGAAGGGAGAGGAGAGGAGGAGAGGAGGAGAGAGGAGAGGAGAGGAGAGGAGGAGGAGAGGAGAGAGGAGAGGAGAGGAGAGGAGAGAGGAGGAGGAGAGAAAAGAGAGGGGAAAAGGAGAGAGGGGAGAGGAAAGAGGAGAGGACAGGGGAGAGAGGAGAGGAGAGGAGAGGAGAGAGGGGAGAGGAGAGGAGAGGAGAGAGGGGAGAGGAGAGGAGAAGAGAGGGGAGGGAAGAGAGGGGAGAGGAAAAGAAAGGAGAGGAGAGAGAAGAGAAGAGAAGAGAAGAGAAGAGAAGAGAAGAGAAGAGAAGAGAAGAGAGGAGAGGAGAGGAGAGGGGAGGGAAGAGAGGGGAGAGGAAAAGAAAGGAGAGGAGAGAGAAGAGAGGAGAGGAGAGGAGAGGAGAGGGTTGTAAATGCCCTTCTGTGTGCTCTCTGCTACAGCATGTGGACGCGCGGATCAATACACTGGTGTGTGTGCACAGATCCACTGGAAGGAGAGCCAATGGTACACTGGTGTGTGTGCACAGATCCACTGGAAGGAGAGCCAATGGTACACTGGTGTGTGTGCACAGATCCACTGGAAGGAGAGCCAATGGTACACTGGTGTGTGTGCACAGATCCACTGGAAGGAGAGCCAATGGTACAGTGGAATCGGTGCAACATTACAAACAAATGATGCAAATCTAACAACAGCCTCCACCTGAGATTTCCATTCCACACAGCAATAAACACACCATACCTTCATTAAACCAGTACACACACACACCATCATTCAGACAGTACACACACCTAGCCTGGCTATCGCGACTTGTCAATGCTCTGCGAGCATTGGTCTGGCCAAGCTGTGTTGTAAACCCATTTCTCAGAAGGCGGGCTTAATCTGCCTCTTTCAAATGCCTCTGTTTGCTACTGGACGAAGCTTCAACCAATCACACCCCTCTGTCCTCTAACGTATACGCAGCGAAAGAAACTGCTTGATCCAAACAAAAAGTAGTAGTAGTCATATAGAAATGGCGTAAAATTATTTTTGTCAGACTTGTGAGGTGAACATGAGAGTGGCTGGTGTTGGTCATTCAATATTGATATTCGAAAAACGAATCAGTGCAATCAAAGGCGAAATGACCACAACAACAGCGTCCGCGCAAAGCATGGACTTGGCTACCAGCGGGGCTAACTGATAAATTAAACTTTTACCGAAGCCGGTCGGTAGCATTGCAAAAACGCCCTTCCCCGCAACAAATGATTCAAGGGCTGCCTTTTGCTCTATTTTCAGATAGAACTTCCCTTTGAATTCGTCCTAAACAGCAGCTACAGATGCATTGTAATCTTACGGTTGCTCCACGTTCGCCATGTAGACAGTGACTGAGATAGATTTCCGGTCGCTAAACTACCGCGTCATTGCCTTTTGAAATGTCCGATTTTCATTGGCCCCATATCCGAGGAGCGAGCAGAAATGGTGTAGATAGGCAGCTTGGCCAGACTGACTTGCTCGCGAAATTCAAATGCAGCGTCACAGGTAGGATGGGCACACCCAGGCTAACCCACACTAGCCTGGGTGTGCCCATACTGCCTGTGACGCTGCATTTACATTTCGAGGAGAGGACACACTCATTAAGCTCCACTCTGTAACCCTCACACTGGAGCACGTGTGGTAGTCTGTCACATGAGCATGAGGATGCTTCAGCACTAGTGATGTTCTCCATGAGGATGCTTCAGCACTAGTGATGTTCTCCATGAGGATGCTTCAGCACTAGTGATGTTCTCCATGAGGATGCTTCAGCACTAGTGAGGTTCTCCATGAGGATGCTTCAGCACTAGTGATGTTCTCCATGAGGATGCTTCAGCACTAGTGATGTTCTCCATGAGGATGCTTCAGCACTAGTGATGTTCTCCATGAGGATGCTTCAGCACTAGTGATGTTCTCCATTAGGATGCTTCAGCACTAGTGATGTTCTCCATGAGGATGCTTCAGCACTAGTGAGGTTCTCCATGAGGATGGCTTCAGCAGCTTCAGCAGTAGTGAGGTTCTCCATGAGGATGCTTCAGCAGTACTGAGGTTCTCCATGATAATTCAGCACTAGTGATGTTCTCCATGAGGATGCTTCAGCACTAGTGAGGTTCTCCATTAGGATGCTTCAGCACTAGTGATGTTCTCCATGAGGATGCTTCAGCACTAGTGATGTTCTCCATGAGGATGCTTCAGCACTAGTGAGGTTCTCCATGAGGATGCTTCAGCACTAGTGAGGTTCTCCATGAGGATGGCTTCAGCAGTACTGAGGTTCTCCATGATAATTCAGCACTAGTGATGTTCTCCATGAGGATGCTTCAGCAGCTTCAGCAGTACTGAGGTTCTCCATGATAATTCAGCAGTACTGAGGTTCTCCATGAGGATGCTTCAGCAGTACTGAGGTTCTCCATGAGGATGGCTTCAGCAGTACTGAGGTTCTCCATGATAATTCAGCAGTACTGAGGTTCTCCATGAGGATGGATTCAGCAGTAGTGAGGTTCTCCATGACGATAGGCGCCTTCACACTGCACGACACAGGGTGGCGACACGGTACAAAACGCTAATTTACACCGGGACGGCAGTGTGAATGCACGGCGTGTTTTTGAACCCTCTTCTGAAAAGGTGGGTTGAGAAGGCGTAGCCCAGTGGCACTGTAACATCACGCCACGCATATTGCTGGGCGTGTACAATGACGTGAATGACCCGTGCATCGTAGTAAATACACCTGTCTGCAAAGTTTTCATTCAGTTTTTTAAAACAACCATGGCGAGACACACAGAGTTGTTGCTGGCTCTTTGCACAACCATTCAAGGGCAAATGACATGGTACTGTACTGCACCTAGATGCTTACATGGGATTGCAAATATTTGCAAAGAATACATTTGATGCCGATTTACTGTAGCTATTTGTACACGGCACCATCAGGTGAACTATAGCGCTATTATTAAATAATTTACTCTATCCACACATTTTCGCCCACGTCGAAAAAGCCCACAACACTTAGGGTGAAGATGCACTGGGCGATAGAGGTCTTTGTGGGGATATTTGCAGTCACATATTTCGGGATATTCACAATATATGGAGATATATTGATGGATGCGCTCTGGACATATATTTCCTTAACAAAACAGTAGCGCTATCATCAAACATCACTCTACAGTTTTCAAACATTTTACTCTCCTGGTTAAAAGGCACACAACACAATGATCTGTCTCAAAATATGCTGTTTATTTAACATAAAATGTTCAGTATAGCATTTACCCTACCGTTTCCATTGTCATGTCATTGTTTTGTGTTTCTAAAAAAATGTTTCCCGCGACCACAGAGTTTAAAATGACGCTACGACTACCGGGGTAACAGGAAGTGAACTCGCATTTTTTAAAATTCAAAATCATGCACTTTCAAACAACACCGAAATGGGGGATATTATTCCTTGCACATTTAGGCTACATGATAAAGCTGTTGACCAACAAACATGTACAGCATCTAAATTAAAAACTAATTACGAACTCACGTTGGGTAAGTTATATATGATTTAGGCCAAATAAACAGCATGTTTCGAAAGACAGTTAGCAGTTTGCCTCTGAACTCCTTGTTGGTGTTTTTGTAGTTCTGCTCAGCTGTTTCCCTTATTTTAAAAGTCCTGACGGTGGGTGGTGGCAGTTGTGAAACGTCACCATACCACACCCTGCGCCCTGTCTCGCCTCGGCTCGTGTTCACGCCCGCCCCGTGTTGCAAAAAAGTGTAGGGTCCGAGGTGGGTCAAATTGGCGTGTCATTTGGACACGCCACCCCGTGTCGGCAGTGTGAACGCAACAGACGACCCACTAATTTCGGCTGAAATTACCGGTAAATTTGGCAGTGTGAAAGCGCCTGATGATTCAGCAGTGGTGAGGTTCTCCATGAGGATGCTTCAGCACTATTGAGGTTCTCCATGAGGATGCTTCAGCACTGCTGGCCAGGCTGTGAAAGGCCGTGCATGAGACAGCCTGCGAGTCTGCCGCCATACCTCTGTGAAGGTCCTCCAATGGCAGTTGAGTCATTCCATTTCAAATCAACCAAAATTTGGAAACTTCCCCGCGACGAATTTTTGATTTTGTTCTAATTTCTTACAATGAAAGAACAACATATATGATGGACTTTGGTAAAATAAATAAGCCAAATTTTGTTTAGTTCATCAGATATTGCCCATTTTAGCCTAGGGGGGTCATTTTGCACAATTGCACCTTAATTCTGGATCATTTTGAGACACCTGGAATGGGCCTTTTTAGAGCAGGCAGACACATGGCTTTAAGTTTTATACCCAGAAAAGTTGATACATATTTGGACTGTACCATTTTTTTACACCTGTGATACTTGGTTTGTCTGTACCAAGCCCTGGAAAATCAAAGAAAGCACTGTGCGCGAATTCGCGAGTGATTTTTAGTGAAGTTTGCATATGAATTACTCCAAAACTCTTCAAGATGAGACACTAATTCTTTATATACAAACTCAAAACCAACTTCTTACTGTATGGATGACGTGGCATAGCTGTCATTGGTGAAGGTCATGATTTATAGTGGTCCGAAGTTGGCTCCAGCCAGAAAGTGCCATTTTTAGCACTTTTCAGGGGGTACTTTTCTCAGAAGGGCCACACTTTGCAACCATATTTTTTTGTATGCTACAAGATGGATGTCTAAACCCCTACATATATAAAAGTTAGAAATGTAATATGCATCCTATGGATTTCATAAGCTTTTTTCTAAGGTAGTGCCCAAGGTTTATTTGAAGTACCCAAGCACTCTTGTTTTCAGAGATAAAAACCCTAAAATGGTCCATAGTAAGCTGTAACTGCAATGAAATTATAGTAAAACAGCTTAGCCTTTTCCAAGTAAATAACAACAACAATATCCAACATGTATACCATTTATTAGCCAATTCCCATTTAATGTGGGACCCAAATTACAATATTAATGATTTATTCACAGAAACTTAGGATATGGTATCTTACAAAATCCAAATATCTGGCAAACTGCAACTATCTTGTCCTTATATTAGTACTTAGATACTGCACAACAATAATTAAGTGTAAATGTATATTCAGAACACCAAAAAGTTCAGATTAAATCTCAATCACCACTGATACATTTTCTGCACTAATGTAACCTAACACTTCTTTACAATAATGGCATGTGTCTGTCCAAATATTTTGTGACAAGAATCTGTGATCAAGTTAAGGACAGTATGCGTGTACAATCTACAGAGCAATCAATACCAGATCCTGCTAAACACCCAGTTTATATAGGATTTATGGCTATAAAGACTATATGGGGCTTCCCTGAAATTTCATAACCACTGTACAATTTTATGGGTTATGGGAATTTCTAGGTATCAAAACTCTCTGCCTTATGGAACTTGTGGGAATACACAAGCTTTCATCTGTTAGCATATAACCTCCTAATACGGCCTAAACATACAGCAGAAATCTAGCTAATATATAAAGGCTTACAAATGTTCTTAAATGTGATAAAAAGCAGAAAAATTAAAATGTTCTCAAATATAATAATAATAATAATAATAATAATAATAATAAACTTTACTTGTATAGCACAGTTCATACATGCAAGATGCAGCTCAAAGTGCTTTACAGTTTAGCAGGGTTGTTACAGGACAACATTTCTTGCAGTCCAGTGGTGCTGGAGCAGATGAATACAGTGGCAAACTGACCCTTGCGTGAACACAGGTCCTTGTAGGCCTTGTAGGCCCTAGTCAGCAATCTTTGTAGTCCAGTGGCGCTAGAGCTATGCAATGCCCTGTTAATGCGGGCTCTTATGTGAGCATAGGTCGGCACGTATATATACACGTATTATTAGGTCAGGAATTGTAACAAATGCATGCTACAAAGTACCTAAAGCAATTATAAGTGTATAAGGTGATCAGAAATGTCAAATATGAATTTATTAATGATATGGCACTACCACAACCCCATTATCAAACACATGCTATAAAATCCATAGGATGCATATTACATTTCTAGCTTTTATATATGTAGGGGTTTAGACATCAGTCTTGTAGCATACAAAAAATTATGGTTGCAAAGTGTGGCCCTTCTGAGAAAAGTACCCCCTGAAAAGTGCTAAAAATGGCACTTTCTGGCTGGAGCCAACTTTGGACCACTATAAATCATGATCCTCACCAATGACAGCTATGCCACGTCATCCATACAGTAAGAAGTTGGTTTTGAGTTTGTATATAAAGAATTAGTGTCTCATCTTGAAGAGTTTTGGAGTAATTCATACGCAAACTTCACTAAAAACCACTCGTGAATTCGTGCACAGTGCTTTTTTTGATTTTCCAGGGCTTGGTACAGACAAACCAAGTATCACAGGTGTAAAGAAATGGTACAGTCCAAATATGTATCAACTTTTCTGGGTATAACACTCAAGCCATGTGTCTGCCTGCTCTAAAAAGGCCCATTCCAGGTGTCTCAAAATGCTCCAGAATTAAGGTGCAATTGTGCAAAATGACCCCCCTAGGCTAAAATAGGCAATATCTGATGAACTAAACAAAATTTGGCTTATTTATTTTACCAATGTTCATCATATATGTTGTTCTTTCATTGTGAGAAATTAGAACAAAATCAAAATTTCGTCGCGGGAGCCTCTGGTTGAGTTGACACGGAATGACTCAGTTATGTTTATATGCTTACATGCCTATATGCTTATATGACGACATGCTCATGACTATATGCTTATATGCCTGCTTGAGTTGTATGCTTATATGGCTATATGATTACATGACTACATGCTTATATTCCTGCTTGAGTTGTATGCTTATATGGCTATATGATTACATGACTATATGCTTATATTCCTGCTTGAGTTGTATGCTTATATGGCTATATGATTACATGACTACATGCTTATATTCCTGCTTGAGTTGTATGCTTATATGGCTATATGATTATATGACTACATGCTTATATTCCTGCTTGGGTTTTGTGATTATATTCTTGCTTGGCTAAACTGCTGAGAACCTGAGAACTCGCTGTGGCACATTTCTGTCAACATCACAGGAAATCATGTCTGTCTTGCAAATGAATTTCCTGTTATGTTAACATCTTTGGCCCTTAAAAAACACGTTAGCTGGTGTGGTGGGTGAGATGTAGAATAACCAGTGTTACAGCTTTACAACATAAAAATAAGCCAAAGCTGCAGATGTTAAACACTGCCCTTGCTTCAACACATTCACATTTTAATATGCAAACAAAATGGCACTTGTGTATACAAGCTTACTGGCAAGCAAAACTCATTCCATGTAAACACACACATGCACACACACACACACGCAGGTGTCTATATTTCCCATCAGCCCCTGAGCAGGCAGATAAAAAAACAGGATGCCACAGGTGAGTTGAGCGCAGGTGAGGGGAGCAGAGATGAGAGGAGTGGAGGTTTGAGGTAACCCCTCAGGACCTCACACACACACACACACACACACACACACACACACACACACACACACACACACACACACAGAAGTACCTCACACAGCACACAATCTCAGCATTAGGCCACAGCTTCAAAATAAATATTTCACAGTCAAGCTGAAGTTGAATATTTCACTTTTCTTTCCACTGGGCCATTTCTGATTGGTGAGCAAGCCTTGTGCATGAGGGGCACAGCACTCCCGATTGGCCGACCTTGCTGTCCGTCACAGAAGGAGGGCGGCATCAAAATAAAGAGCAGATTTATCCAGACACACCACTGGGAGAGGACAGCTAGCTGCAGGACTGCAGTTGGCCAGTTGAACAGGCTGTGGTCACTCATTCAAACTGCAGTTACGATTAAACACTGATTGCATGGCAGCCTTGGTGTGGCTCTCCAGAGTAGGGAAGGGAGAGGAGAGGAGGAGAGAGGAGAGGAGAGGAGGAGGAGAGGAGAGAGGGGAGAGGAAAGAGGAGAGGCGAGAGGAGAGGAGGAGGAGAGAAAAGAGAGGGGAAAAGGAGAGAGGGGAGAGGAAAGAGGAGAGGAGAGAGGAGAGAAAAGAGAGGGGAAAAGGAGAGAGGGGAGAGGAAAGAGGAGAGGACAGGGGAGAGATGAGAGGAGAGAGAGGAGAGGAGAGGAGAAGAGAGAGGGGAGAGGAGAGGAGAAGAGAGGGGAGAGGAAAAGAAAGGAGAGGAGAGAGAAGAGAAGAGAACAGAAGAGAAGAGAAGAGAAGAGAAGAGGAGAGGAGAGGAGAGGAGAGAGGAAAAGAAAGGAGAGGAGAGAGAAGAGAAGAGAAGAGAGGAGAGGAGAGGAGAGAAAATAGAGGGGAAAAGGAGAGAGAGGAGAGGAGAGAAGAGAAGAGAAGAGAAGAGAAGAGAAGAGGAGAGGAAAGGAGGATAGAGAGGAGAGGAGAGAGAAGAGAAGAGAAGAGGAGAGGAGGATAGAGAAGAGAAGAGAGGAGAGGAGAGGAGAGGAGAGGAGAGGAGAGGAGAGGAGAGGAGAGGAGAGGGTTGTAAATGCCCTTCTGTGTGGCTCTCTGCTACAGCATGTGGACGCACGGATCAATACACTGGTGTGTGTGCACAGATCCACTGGAAGGAGAGCCAATGGTACACTGGTGTGTGTGCACAGATCCACTGGAAGGAGAGCCAATGGTACACTGGTGTGTGTGCACAGATCCACTGGAAGGAGAGCCAATGGTACAGTGGAATCGGTGCAACATTACAAACAAATGATGCAAATCTAACAACAGCCTCCACCTGAGATTTCCATTCCACACACCAATAAACACACCATACCTTCATTAAACCAGTACACACACACACACACATCATCATTCAGACAGTACACACACCACACATTCATTCAAATAGTACACACACCACCCTTTCCCACAGATGGTACACACACCATACATTCATTCAGATAGTACACACACCACATGATGCTGGTACACACACCACACATTCATTAGGCTCCATTATGTAACCATCAAAATGGAGCACTACGTGTGGTAGTCTGTCATACCAGTCATCAGCGAGGCCTCTCACACACACACACACACGAGCCTCCCGATTCCAAAGATAGCAGTTGGAACCCTGGAGAGTCTGCAGCGATGTCAGCACTCCCCAAATCATGGCTGAACTCGTGTGATGTCATATGTAAAGTGTGCAAAGCATGAAGGATTCACTAATGAGGTTCTCCATGAGGATGCTTCAGCAGTAGTGATGTTCTCCATGACGATGCTTCAGCACTATTGAGGTTCTCCATGACGATGATTCAGCACTAGTGAGGTTCTCCATGAGGATGCTTCAGCACTATTGAGGTTCTCCATGAGGATGCTTCAGCAGTGGTGAGGTTCTCCATGACGATGCTTCAGCACTACTGGCCAAGCTGTAAAAGGCTGTGCATGAGACAGCCTGCGAGTCTGCCGCCATACCTCTGTGAAGGTTCTCCAATGACAGTTATCCCTTTGTGCTTATATGCCTATATGCTTATATGACTACATGCTTATATGCCTGCTTGAATTATATGCTTGTATTCTTGCTTGGCTAAACTGCTGAGAACCTGAGAATTCACTCTGGCACATTTCTGTCAACATCACAGGAAATCATGTCTGTCTTGCAAATGAATTTCCTGTTATGTTAACATCGTTGGCCCTTAAAAAACACGTTATCTGGTGTGGTGGGTGAGATGTAGAATAACCAGTGTTACAGCTTTACAACATAAAAATAAGCCAAAGCTGCAGATGTTAAACACTGCCCTTGCTTCAACACATTCACATTTTAATATGCAAACAAAATGGCACTTGTGTATACAAGCTTACTGGCAAGCAAAACTCATTCCATGTAAACACACACATGCGCACACACACACACGCAGGTGTCTATATTTCCCATCAGCCCCTGAGCAGGCAGACAAAAAAACAGGATGCCACAGGTGAGTTGAGCGCAGGTGAGGGGAGCGGAGGTGAGAGGAGCGGAGGTTTGAGGTAACCCCTCAGGACCACCGATGGCAGTGCCACCCGAGGAGCCCAGAGCCGTCCCACAATCCTCTGGGACCCTTCCCATGAGCCTCAGGTGCATCCCAGTGCCACAGAGCTGGGCCATGGAGGTGCAAGTCAGTGTGTGTGTGTATGTGTGTACATATGTGTGTGTGTGTGTGTGTGTACATGTGTGTTTGTGTGTGTGTACATATGTGTAAGTGTGTGTTTGTGTGTGTGTACATATGTGTGTGCTGGGAGAAGGATGTCATGGCAGCTATCCCTCCAGGCCTTGTGCTGGATACAGATATGAAGGTGATGGCTTTTAGGCAAAGAGCTTGTTTTTAATTTCTCCCCTCGGGAACTCAGCTAGCTGCAGTGAGAGCCAGCAGGTCTAAGGGCTGCCAGTCGCATAGAAGAGAGTGTAGGTAGCCCTCACACACACACACACCACATCACAAGGGGTGATGGTCCAGGCAGATATTCAAAGCCAACAAGGCTGTACACTCGGGTCTAAAGAATCACACCTTTATCCACCAGCATGTGTGTGTGTGAACTCCAAGGGGTCCAAATGGGCCGTGCAGCACACTACACATTGACACATTTTTCCTCGGACAGCCCGAGACTAGATTAGCACCGAAGGCTCGTGTGGATCTATTTTCTGTTGCGTGCCCCAAGGAACGTCATCAGCACTGTCTGTACAGGACCGTACAAATAGACGATAGCAACGATCATATTTTGTGCCGGACTGGCCTAAAGTTAAAAGGCTAATTCGTGCAAAATTGCGTTCCCAAGTCTAATTTCCTTACCCCCAGAGTGTTCTGTCAATAGTAACAATTCTATCACTTACTAACACCCCGACATCCTCAGCGATACCAAATATTATTATGTAGTGCTAACCGACTCCATTACGACAGCCCTGCACCAGCCTCGGCTAGCATGCTAGTTAGCGCTGATAGCTAGTTAACCAAGGGAAATTCCAACGCAGTCTTTTAGAAACGCCAACCACGACAGCCTGTTTCTACATTAACCATGGAAAACTATAGCCTGAAACAGACTATTTTCACTTTACAAAGTAAATGGCCAAAGCCAAATATTATGTAGGTAAATGATGTCCCATCATCAAAACTGCCATTACTTCAACCACAGGACAGCTAGCTTATCTGCTACTGAGAAAATAGGACCCAGCTAGCTGGCTACCTTTTGTTGACATTTAAGACACGGTAGTCAAAATTTAAACGCTGACAAAACATCAAATATGGTTAGTTCTAAATACATTAGTTAAACACTATGGTCGACAAGAAACAGATATTTTTATTAAATACTACAGTTAAACAGATGACAAACATTAATTTCATTACATGAGATGACAGTTAACTAGTTTCCTGCAATCTGTGACTACAGGCTGGCCTTGTGTTTTGGCTAGCAAGCTAGGATAACTAACAGCTAACAGCAAACCCCGAACTGAGGCATCATAACTTAGCTCGCTTGCTAGCTGTATGATCTGGGTCGACTGCACTTGAACTACCTAGTCAGTCGAATGATGTCAAATATATCTGGTTCTAAGTGTCCATTTTAAAGTATGTTGTTTTTAAATATGAGAGGTCAGCTGCTGCCCGTATGTTTCTCCGTGCCGCTTATTTTATCTGCCTGTACCATCATGTCAAAGTTATCCAACGTTAGCGGGCTGCTTGAAGGGGACTGGTTAAAATATTCCAGATAAGCAAAGCACTGTATTCAGAAATGACTGTATATTATATAACCACGAGTTGCATTAACATTGGGAATATAGACGTTACAAAAATATTGCTACATAAAACAATATCCAGTCATTTTAACTCGACATGTTAACTTGACAGATTTCCTCATTTGTGGTAATCCTGCAAGGACTGCCTGTTTCCAGACATTGATTCTGCTTGCTATCTTGCCAGCCAGCTGACCAAAGACTCGGCTAGCCACTAGCCCGCTTTTCACATCGAACAATAGCATGTTGTTAGGCTTATTAAAATTAAGAAAACAGGTAAATAGATCAAGGCAAAGATATCTACTTACAGTTTCCTTTAAAGGGAACGAATGTTTTCCTCGAAAGTCCTTTTACTGAGCATACGGCCCGCAATCAATCGAAAATGGGACAAAAGTAGGATTGCGAACGGACGTCAGCAGTCGGTCGAGGGGACTGACAACACCGTCAGAGAGACATGTTTCCTTACAAAAATAGAAAACTAAAATTATCTCCTGTCTTCCGACGTACTAACCGAAAAACAAGGGTCGCCTTGTTTAATACTGGCCGTCGAACGTAGTGTTCTTTCTACAATATGCGATAAAGCACACATTCCTCTCTATTCGCCGCCAGGGCCCGTGGAGTCCCCATTCCTGCCTGTTCGGGGCGTTAGTTCCACTGTTGTTTATTCAGCTAGTCGACAACGCTACATGCGCACGGCTGATCTGGAGTCAGATGCTTTGGCTGCTCCCCCTGGCTGTCTGCTTAGCTTGGGGAATCTCCTCCAAACGTAGTCGCAAGAGGAAAACTTCACGACACTTTGTGACTTTCTAAACCCAGTGTTATTTCATAAACTGAGAGTATCTCATTGGAAGACCTTGTGGCGTGGGCTCATGGTTTAAAACAGAAGATGGCTTACTTTATGAAGAGGTGTAAAATCGACAGATACTATTAAAAACATTTCAGTGGATTAGATGTAGTTATCCATAATCTGTCACATTGTGCCCACTAGTGTCTAAACCCCAAATCGCAGAAACATGTTATTATAATAGTGACGAAGGTCAAATAATAACATCAAAAAATACAGTAAAATCTCGGTCTATGTTGATATGCTGTGTTAGTTGTGAATTGAACAGCGAAACTTATGTTGCCTGTTGTACTATAATGTTCGACCATTTTACACCTAGAAAAAACTGTGAGACTTCAATGGCTGATGATAAAACTCCTTGCATTTTTTTAATTCGAGCAATCTGTCTACTTACACGAAAGTATTTACAGGCCATCTATCTACAAACGCCTATTTCTGCTGGTTGTCCTTCTGTCCACATATCCATTTCTGCCTGCAAAAACACCATTTCCCAGAGTTCATGTTAAAGGAACAGAGGGAGGGACGCAAGCCTGTCATTTCAAGACGTTTTTTTGTTTTTTAATCTTCTATATTATTTCGTATATTATATTATGTTGGATTAACGTAGTCAATGAGAAGAAACTGAATTTTAGGTAGGCCTACATAATATTTGTGCAAGACCGTGTTGACGTGTGTTGTAACAAACGCACGTTAGACATCCTCTGAGAACCAATCAACAAGCGCCTACCATGACGTAATCACCAATCAGCGCTCTGGGAGCACTATTTGAATAGCAAGGACGCGTTCTCTAGTTTACAGTATCGAGGTCTATTTTGCTTCGTTTGCTCGTTAGTCTTTTTAAAGGTCTCGGTCGATCATGGAAGTGCGTGTAAGTAATCTCATGACTGTTTTTTGCAATAAGAACTTGTAAAGTAAATCTAATTTTAGGAAGGAAGAATGGCACGGTACCGACGAGCCTTTTAAACTGTGAGTTGTTGTTAGCATGGTGTTTTGGTTAGCATAGTTAACCCCATGACTGCTGGTATTTTCCACAAACGTCGAAGTGCGAATTTGGCTTAATTTATGTAGGCTGTGCGTTTTGTTTGAAGCTTTTATATTCTGTAGTTATTCGATAGTCAACGAAGTTCACTTTATCAGATATGGATAATTTCAAGCGAATCATGTCGATTCCCGTTTATAGAAGTTCCGTAAATGCCCTTCTGTGTTAAGACTACTTTGGGTTAAAGATAGTAGTTTTCCCCTTGATTAGTTAAGCGTTGTGATTGCCAGAAAGACCCCTCACCCCTCCTTAACCCTGACTTGTCTTTGTGAGAATCCCAAAACGATGCCCATCCTGTATGAGGAAGAGTAACGGCATGTTGGAGCGTTTCTTTACTAATGCATGCATTTTTCTTCCACAGCGAAACCATCTGAGGCACATCACCACCAGAAGCAAAGACACCGTAGGGGCAGAGCGAAGGACTGTCCTTAGCGAGCTCTCCAATGTCCCCATCAACGCCAGGACGGGGCCTGCTGCTGGAAAGGTAGCCTACGGCTAGTTGCGCCGCGTTGGAGGCAGTTTGTCGGCGTTTGTCCGACCATACATGCGATTTTATCCTGAGTCTTTCTTTAGAATGCACACCACACACAGCTGATTTCATGGTAATCGTTATCCATGTTGCAAAATCAGATTTTTAACATTGCACTAATGTACTTGCATACTGCAGTGTTTGTTAAAAGTAGGCCATCAATATGCGTGCTGACATTTCCATGCTTTACATTTTCTTTACCCAATCACACCCATGCTGGCAACCTCCCAGAAGGCAGAGGACAAGTCAGTTGCTGCTGTGCGGCCTGTACAGGTCCCGGTGCCCGTCCAGGTCCCCGTGCCACTAGAGGTGCCCGCCCCTGCCCCTGCCGTGAAGCTGCCCAGCGTGGTGCTGCACGATGTGTCCATGAAGGAGGAGGCGGAGGCGGAACTGTGCCAGGCGTTCTCCGAGGCCCTCATCGAGGACATCGACGAAGGCGACGCTGACCAGCCACAGCTGTGCTCGGAATACGTGAAGGACATCTACGCATACCTGCGCTTGCTCGAGGTAAGGAGTCGCCTCACAGAGTCCGTCCTGAAGTGTGTGTGTGTGTCGTGTGTGTGTGTGTGTGTGTGTCTTGTGTGTGTGTGTGTGTGTGTGTGTCTGTCATCTTCAGCCTCTCACTCCCACACGCCCATCTGTTTCCTCCCAGGAGCAGCAGCCAATCAAAGCGGCGTATATGGCTGGCTATGACATCAACGAGCGCATGCGTGCGCTGCTCATTGATTGGCTCATTCAGGTGCACGCCAGGTTCCAGCTGATCCCGGAGACCCTGTACATGACTGTGGCCATCCTCGACCGCTACCTGCAGGTAAGCCCCTCCCCCATAGACACTCAGCAGGCAAGCCCCTCCCTCATAGACACTCAGCAGGCAAGCCCCTCCCTCATAGCCGGTTTCAGCAGGTAGGCCCCTCCCCATAACTTTCTAAATATATATTCTATTTATATCAGCAAAGTATCGCAGTTGATGTTTAAGAAGGTCCCACTTTTTGAAAATTTTGAATTTCAGCTAGTTAAGAGATTTCATTATACATTTTGTTTTATTGCAGTGTAATTCCTACTTCTCATGTCTTTGTGTAATCATACCTGCTTTGTTGCTAATGGCAATAAATGCATAACTAAATTCCCGCGCTGTGCAGGTGCAGGCGGTGTCCCGCAGGAAATTGCAGCTGGTGGGTGTGACGGCCATGTTGCTGGCGGCCAAGTACGAGGAGATGTACGCGCCCGAGGTGGGCGACTTCGCCTACATCACCGACAACACCTTCAGCCGGCGCCAGATCCGCGAGATGGAGATGCTCATGCTGCGCGGCCTCAACTTCCAGCTCGGACGCCCGCTACCCCTGCACTTCCTCAGGAGGGCCTCCAAGGCTGGCAATGTGAGTGTACACACACACACACACACACACACACACACGCCCGATACCCCTGCACTTCCTCAGGAGGGCCTCCAAGGCTGGCAATGTGAGTATACACACACACACACACACACACACACACACACACACACACACACACACCCGCTACCCCTGCACTTCCTCAGGAGGGCCTCCAAGGCTGGCAATGTGAGTGTACACACACACACACACACACACACACACACACACACACGCCCGATACCCCTGCACTTCCTCAGGAGGGCCTCCAAGGCTGGCAATGTGAGTGTACACACACACACACACACACACACACACACACACACACACACACACACACACACCGCTACCCCTGCACTTCCTCAGGAGGGCCTCCAAGGCTGGCAATGTGAGTGTACACACACACACACACACACACACACGCCCGATACCCCTGCACTTCCTCAGGAGGGCCTCCAAGGCTGGCAATGTGAGTGTACACACACACACACACACACACACACACGCCCGATACCCCTGCACTTCCTCAGGAGGGCCTCCAAGGCTGGCAATGTGAGTGTACACACACACACACACACACACACACGCCCGATACCCCTGCACTTCCTCAGGAGGGCCTCCAAGGCTGGCAATGTTTTAAGTCTTGTTAATTTGCTTCCCCCTTAACCATGGCTTGAAGAACCTAAGGAAGCATCATTCAGCAGTTAAATGGTTTGAGATGATGCTTGCTAGCTGTAAATGGGTTTGTTTGAGGTGCTTGGCTGTGCACAGGCCTTGTGTCTGGCTGTAGTTGTAGGAGGGTTCAACCGTGCTCTGTCTCCCGCAGTTCGACATCAGGAAGCACACGCTGGCCAAGTACCTGCTGGAGCTGACGCTGACGGACTATGACATGGTGCACTACCGGCCCTCCGAGCTCGCCGCCGCCGCCTCCTGCCTCTCCCAGCTGCTGCTCGACGGACAGACGTGGGCAAGTGCTGCTCCGTGTACTCTCGCCTAGTTGCAGGGCCCTTTGTGACTTAATCAGGGTTCCCACGGTCATAGATGGGCAAGTGCTGCTCCGTGTACTCTCGCCTAGTTGCAGGGCCCTTTGTGACTTAATCAGGGTTCCCACGGTCATAGAAATCCTGAAAAAATCATGGAAATGGAAAATGTAATTTTCCAGGTCTGGAAAAGTCATGGAATTGTGTAAATGGACTGAAAGCTTTGGAAAGTCATGGAATTGTAGTTTCTCCCTAATGCAACTGCAGCGTTCTGTTAAGTCATTAGGCCTTGAGTCGACAATAAATGAATTGACAGTTTTTTTTAATGTTAAACATTTCATATTTAGCCTTAAAAGTATGCCAAATTCTACACACTTAAGGTGCTGCGAAGTTATGGAAAATTCACTTTGTCATAGAAAAGTTTTGAAATTTTGTAAGTGAAACGGTGGGAACTCTGCTTAACGATGCTACAGTGTGTTTTAGTGGACTAGAATGACCACATCACGGAGGTGGGGGTTGGTTGGGGGACTCTGGCTTGACTGCCGTTTTGAGCTTTAGATGTTTGTGTGTGACTCTTACACTGCCCCTCTGTCCCCTGTCCAGACTGCCACGCAGCAGCACTACAGCGCCTACGACCAGACCCACCTCACGCCCATCATGAAGCACATGGCCAAGAACGTCGTCAAGGTCAACGAGGGCCTGACCAAACACGTGGTAAGCTAAGCACCTTCATGATGCTTTAGTGTGGTAGGCTAAGCACCTTTGTGGTGTTTTAAGTGTTATGTGGTAAACACCCTCTTACCCTGCACTGCCTGATCCTTGCTGTTGAGGTCCACCTTTCTGCTGGAGTGGGGGCTGGTTGCGGTGTGTGTTTGGGGGGTGGGGTGGGGAGTGGGTCCTTGTCAGTGAGTGGTGCGTCAAGGGTTCCTAACGGTCCTGACTCCTTTACGTAAAGGCCATTGGTGCATCTAAGTGGCAACGGAGCCATTCTATCCAACAGCAGTCCATTTGCAACCAGTAACCTGCAACAACGACCCCCTTTTTGGTGTCTAATGTCCTGCTTGCCTGCAGTGGATATTGTAGTTGGAACTCTCTTGCTTGTGGGGATGTCGAGGCTCATCCTTCCACACGAGTGCAGATGTAGTGGAGCCACCTAAATGGGCCATCACTACCCGGGCCCCACCGGATGCCCATAGCTACTACCCGGGCCCCACCGGATGCCCATAGCTACTACCCGGGCCCCACCGGATGCCCATAGCTACTACCCGGGCCCCACCGGATGCCCATAGCTACTACCCGGGCCCCACCGGATGCCCATAGCTACTACCCGGGCCCCACCGGATGCCCATAGCTACAACTTAGGCTGTAGCTTGATGGCCTTAGCTGGGGAGTAGTTGTGGTGAGCTGCTTTGTGTGGATGGGGGGAAAAAAGGATTTTGTGTGTGTGTGCGCCGTTTCCTGAGTTGTGTTTGTGTTTCAGGCGGTGAAAAACAAGTATGCTAGCTCCAAGCTAATGAGCATTAGCCAGCTGGCAGAGCTGAAGTCTGCACCAATCAGGGAGCTGGCAGCCTCTCTGTTGGCCAACTGAGGACACACACAGAGTTTGGACTCACCTGCACTTTATCCTGCCTCCAGCGAGCCTGCTGATTGGACAGGATCTGCTGCTACTTTTAAACTTTTTATTGGACTTGTACAAATAAGTACATTTTTGTGTATGTATGGACACTTGATTTTACCTTTTTTACCTCAATTGTTAAGTCTAGTGCATTGGGCATTTTCACAGAATCAAACTACATCTCTTAATAAATGACTTGATAAAAAATGTTTTTAATTGTCTACATCCGTCTTTCTGATTTTGACCAATCACCACAGGGTTTCTTTCCTATGTGAAGATGTAGTTTTGTGTGGTGTGACTTACTGCTCCTGTGGTATTTGGGGTGTACCCATTGGTGTTTGTGTAAATAAGCTTTAAATCAGCTGTACACCTCAGTCCCTCTCTTTGTCTTGGGCTTCAGTAGGTGGTCTCCTCAGATCTCACACTGAGCTGTTTTATGTACTATGACTTCCTGATTCATGAGCAGCTTTTGTATTGTAAATGTTTTATTGTGAATTAAATCATGTGTAACTTGCTTGTATGTTTGTGCCTGATTAATGTGATTGGTGCTGGAACAACCCCGTGTGTGTGTTGAGTTAATGCACACACGATACATTGAACATTGCTGGACTTCAGCTTTAAAATCTATGCAGGTGACTACTTCACAGCTGATCCTATACATTTTAATGCACACAAAGTCCAACCCTTTAGAAATGAACAGCATTAGCTTTATTTAAAAACTTACAAATTAAAATCAATATATTCCTGCTATTGCACTAGAAATGCCTTCATACCGACACAGGGGCAGCAGACGCCATCATACAATGCAAGAGGTTTGGCCAGGCAGTTAACCCTGTGTTTGCAGTGGCCATCATAGACTGCTCAGGAATGTGTGGGAAGAGTGTGGGAGACTTCACCATGGTCAAATTTCTTTTTTTAAACAAAAGAACGTAACAGTTCCTTATTCCTTGTGGCAGAAGCAGCAGAGAAGCATCTGCTATTAAAAAAAAGCAAAGTGAAACTTGAACCTATCCTAAGCAAAACATCCCATCTCTCACAAAAGTCCACAACACCGGAAAAGCAGGCAATAACGTGATTATTTCAGATAAAAATTCCTTCATTTTAGCCATCAGCGCAGAGCAAGAGGACATCCTACATGAGATCCAGCAGTATAAACAATGCCTGTATTGTCATTCTACTGTAAACAAAATGTATTTTTTTCTTAGTCAGTTCCCTTCAGTAAATAGCACTTCTTCTTTGGCAAATGGGTAATAGGAGGAGCCACGACCTACAAGTGACCATTGCGCCCCCTATAGGCTCCAGGATAAAGTGCTTTTCATCCACAAACACACACACACACACACACACACACACACTTGGCCCTTTCCTCATCACGGATGCTGCTTGCATTTCAGCACTAGGGCCCCAGGGACGTGCCAGACTAACATTATTAACTCATCTCACTGTTTGAAAGGTGTGCCAGGCTAGCATTATTAGCTAATCTCACTGTTTGAATGGTGTGCCAGGCTAGCATTATTAGCTAATCTCACTGTGTTTGAGATGTGTGCCAGGCTAGCATTATTAGCTAATCTCACTGTGTTTGAGATGTGTGCCAGGCTAGCATTATTAGCTAATCTCACTGTTTGAAAGGTGTGCCAGGCTAGCATTATTAGCTAATCTCACTGTGTTTGAGATGTGTGCCAGGATAGCATCATTACCTAATCTCACTCTGTTTGAGAGGTGTGCCAGGCTAGCATTGTTAGCTAATCACTGTGTTTGAGAGGTGTGCCAGGCTAGCATTATTAGCTAATCACTGTGTTTGAAAGGTGTGCCAGGCTAGCATCGTTAGCTAATCACTGTGTTTAAAAGGTGTACCAGGCTAGCATCGTTAGCTAATCAGTGTTTGAAAGGTGTGAGGTGAAAGGTTTACTTGCTCCTCTGGTCGCTGGCCAAAACAACAAACAAAACAGGGGCCACAAAAACAAAGGAAAAATTAAAAAATGAAACACTCAAATTTGTGGAGCCGTGAAATGTGTTGAGTGTGTGTGCATTGGTGCCAGGCAGTATGAATGAGCAGAGTTCTCTTCATGTGAGCATAAAGGGGTGTGATGGTTGACGGTCGATGGGCGTTGCAAGTTAATGTGAGCAGTGAAGCAGTCCTGCTAAAACAGACACAAGAACTAAAAGAGACTGGGCATGAAAACCAGGACAGCACAGGACGTCTCATTAGACTCCATCATTCATTGCCTTTGTTTGCCTAAAACAATACTAACAGATAGATGATCATAATTATCTGGTTCCCTATAACCAAACGGATACTCCGCCTGTTCAAAGTCTGTTCACCTTAAATATTGTTGCGGGGTGAGGACAGTATACAGTATACAGAAAGCTTTAAATACAATAAATAGTTTGGTCTTGTTCAGTGCTCGCAGGGTTGGTGTCACCAGTCGCCCTGGAGGATTATGGGAAGTCTGGAAGCTTCTGACCCCAACCAGGAAGTCATGAATCAACACTTTCCCTGGGTTGCCGGTGGCAACAGAAAAGGGCATCCAGCATAGGTCTGGGGTCAGGGTCAACCACTCCTCCGTTTTCACCCTTTCCTCCTCTCTCCTTCTCTGTGTCTTGCACATCCTTCTATCTTGCATCTTCTCCCTAGAAATGGAGGAGTCAGGAAGTCTGCTCTAGTCTCTGATTGGTTCTCCTGAGGAGGTAGGATGCCTATTGGTTGATTTTAGATCTTGGTGACATAGTTGTTGGGAAACAGGCCCTGCTTTCCACGCAGTCTACCAGTCCAC
>CM050202.1:1727500-1735000 GCA_027475355.1 Coilia nasus
CCCACAAACACCACCTGCCGCTGGCCCCCCCCACTCCACGGCCCCCAGCTCTCCTTCTTCAGCTTCAGCTCCAACCTATTGGGGGGGGGGGGAGAGGGAGCAAGAGAAAGAGAGAGAGAGAGAGAGGGGGGAGGAGAAAGGGTGGGTCAGGGAGAGAGAAAGAGAGAGACATAGAGAGAGAGAGAGAGATAGTTACTAGGGTTAGGAATCGAGAAGCGTTCCGACTCAGAACCGGTTCCAGTGAAGCAGTTCCATCAGAATTTTACACCTCCAGAGCTATCGATTATCCTTAACGATTCTCTCATTTCCCTGCACAACGTTTTACCTGAGTGTGTTCACCTGAGTGTGTTCATCTGAGAGCGTTTCACCTGAGTGTGTTCATCTGATTGTGTTCACCTGAGAGCGTTTCATCTGAGAGCGTTTCACCTGAGTGTGTTCACCTGAGTGTGTTCACCTGAGAGCGTTCACCTGAGAGCGTTTCACCTGAGTGTGTTCACCTGAGAGCGTTTACCTGAGAGCGTTTCACCAGAGCGTTTCACCTGAGAGCGTTTACCTGAGAGCGTTTACCTGAGAGCGTTTCACCTGAGTGTGTTCAGCTGAGACGTTTCACCTGAGTGTTTTACCTGAGAGTGTTTCACCTGAGAGTGTTTCACCTGAGAGCGTTTACCTGAGAGCGTTTCACCAGAGCGTTTCACCTGAGAGCGTTTACCCGAGAGCGTTTCACCTGAGAGGTTGTTTCACAGCCAAGCCCCGTTGCATTGTAATGAATGTGAGATGGACTTTTACCAATAAATTGGTCATAGCATCGTTCTGGGGTTGATCAGGTTTTAGGGCTGCAATCATGTATCACAATCCACAACTATTTGTGATCATTTCACACCTAATAGTGTAAGCTGTTACTGTTTGGATGAGGAGAAAATGAACTTTATTTCTGATCAGGCAGCTAGCACTTGCATTGGTTCATGTAGCTGTTAAAAAGCTAGCGACTAGGCTAACACACTGCTTTAAACTGAGAAGTGATACTCACTGAAACTCAGGCAAGAATAACTGTGTGTGTACTGATGTGTTGGCGAGGGGGAGTTTGCGGTGAGTCTTGTCCTCGTAGAGGCATGTGTGTGTGTGTGCGTGAGTGTGTGTGCGTGTGTGCGCGTGTGTGTACTGACGTGTTGGCGAACTTAAGTGGGAGTTTGCGGTGGGTCTTTTCCTCGTACAGGCATGTGTGTGTGTGTGTGTGTGTGTGTGTGTGTGTGTGTGTGTGTGTGTGTGTGTACTGACGTGTTGGCGAACTTGAGGGGGAGTTTGCGGTGGGTCTTCTCCTCGTACAGGCGCGCCAGGAGGCTGATGAACTCGGTCTTGAACACACACTCCAGCAGAGAGTCGTACTCCTGCTCATGCAGAATCAGAAAATCATCCTGCAGAGTACTGAGGGAGGGAGAGAGAGAGAGGGAAAGACAGAGGGAGAGAGAGAGAGAGAGATAGAGAGAGGGAGAGGGAGAGAGGGGGAGGGAGAGTGGGAGAGAGAGAGAGGGAGAGGGAGGGAGAGAGAGAGAGGGAAAGACAGAGGGAGAGAGAGAGAGAGAGAGAGATAGAGGGAGAGGGAAAGAGAGAGGGAGGGAGAGAGAGAGAAAGAGGTAGAGGGAGAGAGAAAGGGAGAGAGAGAGAGAGAGAGGGAGAGAGATAGGGAGGGAGAGAGGGATGCAAAGAAAGGGAGAGAGAGAGGTGGAGAGAGAGGGCGGGTGAGGGAGGGAGAGAGAGAGAGAGGGAGAGAGAGAGGGAGGGAGAGAGAGGGAGAGAGAGGGAGGGAGAATGAGAGAGAGAGAGGGAGAGGGAGAGAGGGGGAGGGAGAGTGGGAGAGAGAGAGAGGGAGAGGGAGGGAGAGAGAGAGAGGGAGAGAGAGAGAGGGAGAGGGAGGGAGAGAGAGAGAGGGAGACGAGAAAATGGGAAAAGAGTGTTATGCATACACAGGTCACAACTACAGATGCATAACACACACACACACACACACACACACACACACACACACACACACACACACACACACACACAGACAGTGAGAGAATAGAAACGAGTGGTTAGGCTGACCAGCAGGCGACCAGGGGTGTGTGTGTAGTTTCTGAGGCTAAGACTGAGGCTCACACACACACACACACACACACACACACACACACACACACACACACACACACACACACACACACACACACACACACACACGGAGTGCTGGACTGGGTGCCCAATAAACGTAAGTCTTCCTAATGAGCTTTTTACAACTGCAGCTTTCACTCCATACTCTCCCCAGCCAACTGTTTCAAATTACACACAACCCCCACTCTCTCACACACACACACACAACCCCCACTCTCCAAAACACACACACACACACACACACACACACACACACACACACACACACACACACACACACACACACACACACAATCCTCCACTCTCCAAAACACACACACACACACACAACCCCCACTTTCTAAAACACACACACATACACACACACACACAAACCCCCACTCTCTCTCTCTCTCACACACACACACACACACACACACAACCCCCACTCTCCAAAACACACACACATACACACACACACACACACACACACACAACACCCCACTCTCCACAAAACACACACACATACTCCACAACACACACACACACAAACACACACTCTCCACAACACACACACACACACACACACACAACCAACCACTCTCACTCCACACACACACAGACACACACACACAGCCCTGACTTCATGGACACACACAGGCACGCACGCACACACACACACGCACACACACACAAACCACCCAAACTCACTGGACACACACACACAGACACACACACACGTGCAGAGGCTATATATATATACACACGCACATACCCACTCTCACACAGTTTGTACACACACATAATCATATACACACACACCACACAAATACTTACAAGCAGCAGGCTCACACACACACACACGCATACATACACACACACACAGACACACAGACACACACACGCGCGCATAAATACGCACACACACACACACACAAGCATACATACGCACACACACATACACGCATACATACGCACACACACAGACACACAAACACATACACACGCATACATACTCACACACACACATGTGTCCAATTCTCCCAGATGTGACATGGGAAGGCCTGTAACCCAGAGATACGAGGCCCTGGTGTGTGTGTGTGTGTATGTGTGTGTGTATGTGTGTGTGTGTGTGTGTGTGTGTGTGTGTGTGATTGCTTTGAAGTTGCCTGAACTGCTTCTCCAGACGACAGTCTGGGGTTGAGCTGAGATCTGAATTCCTAGACCCCCACCTCACCAGCACACATCCACACACACACGAACACACACACACACAAACACACACACACCAGGGCCTCGTATCTCTGGGTTACGAGATTTGAGTCATGGATTTCTTTCTATATATATAATGTCGTTTTAGTGCACTTGATATCCCTCCCATTGGTACGTTCCATATTAACGCCACATGCACACACAATTCCAGAACCAACCTGTGATTTTGCGACCACCACAGATGTCTGAAGATTTTAAGGAAGTTCCATTCCTGGGGCAAATTAAGTGGATATTTTTGTATGACTATGATATCACTATGATGAGGTGTAGTTATTCTGAATATAGTCTTGGTAACTTCCTGTTTTCCAATTTCCGGTAATGAAAGCGCAGTCATGATTACTATAGCCTAACTGTACAAGCGGGAATGCACCAGTATTGCCTTATCACGTTGATAATGCCATTTGTGCACAAGTTTATTCCAAAAAACAACCTGTGATTTTATCCTAACCTATCTAACCTGTCACTTGCCACCAACACCGATGTCAGAGGAGGGCGGGTCCATCTCCGAAGCACATATAGCCACTCAAGATTTGACATCATTAACTGATTGTTTATAACTATCTATCATAGACGGATAGCATCTGCACAAGGGCATAACGCAAGAGAGTGCATACGCATGTAAACTGCCCCAGGCCTATATGACCGGTGTTAGGTCTGACAAGACCACACACTGACACACGTAGCTTACACAGACACTCATGTAACTAAATACATAGACTTAGAAGATTAACCCATTGTCTGACACTTTAGCCCATGATGAGCCATTCTTTGTGAATACTGAATATAGTTTTGGAGATAAACATCCTAACACATCGAAACAACACTCGGTGATGTTATAGTCTACCTGGAAGTATCCAAACATAAATTTGCTAAGTTATGGTAGAGAAAGCGGACTTACTTTTTTTTTTTCTTTCTAAAGAGCAGCCTGCGCATCTCATTTCGCCACACAAAGTCTTTGGCGATGTGAATTAATTCAGGTATGCCCCAGTGAATGTGACAGCACATCAGGTCATTACGCCTTCTTTGTGTGTGATGTGAGAAAAAACATTCTTTTCTGCGCCATTATGAGCAGCAACTAAGGATCTTTGGGGTAGCTGCTAGGCTCAACAGTTTTTTACAATGTAGCCCACATAAAAATGACTTTTAAATACACATCAGCCATTTTTCATGCATTATTATGTTTATATTCAGATGGGCAGGCTTTACTATAAAGCGACTTGGATGGTGTGACATTTTCTATTTTCTTTGAGTGAGTCCGAAGCAGTTCAGAGCAGTTGAAATAGGCTAATGGAGTGTGTACATTCTATAGTTGCAGGTAGATATGGCTATATATTTTTACAGGGTTTCTGTAGGTATCAGCATATCTCATTTCATGCTTTTTCATGCCACTTTCAACTAATTTAATGCCAATGTCCAAATGCAGATACGTTCACACACAAATTGTAAGCATTTGACAACGGCATTTTTTATTTGAAAAACCATATTTAACACTGTTGAACCATATTCAACACTTCTGTTGAAATTTACATTTCCCCATTTTCCCGTCACAGCATTCTCTCACTCACACTCGAAGAAAAGGATTACTTCTGCCACAGATGGTCTACAGGAAGAGTAGAGTCCGGTGTCTCAACTTTGTGCACCGGCCGTTAAAAGCAGCCGATTAAAAAGTTCCGCCCGTCAACCATGACGCTACTTCGGATCAAAATTAGATTTAGATGTTTATATAATCAAAATAAATCGTGAAAAACAATGTTTTTATTCAATCAAGTTTACATATTTTTTAATGCCTCTGAACATCGAATTTCATGCTTTTTCATGCCATTTCAGGCCTGAATTTTCTCAAAATCCATTTAATGACTTTTCATGCTTTTTAATGACCCGCGGAAACCCTGTTTTAACCACCTAATAATGCAGTTTTCACTTCCTTTGTGTGTCTCCAGTGCTCAATTAAACAGGTAAGTTGAAACAGGATTACTGTAAACTCCCATAGTTACAGGAAGATATTGCCAATCACGCTTGCCAATCATGCTTGGACAGAGTATGTATTATCACCAAAGAGACATTGTTAGGCTAGGCCTATCTCATGTATTGGTAACACAACAACTGAACAATCAGCTCTGTAACAAACTCTGAATTGGAAAATATTTACATTTTTATGCATTGTAATGTACGGAACGGTTGAATAAAAAGTGGCTGGTAAAAATGTTGAGTGGCTGGTAGATTTTAGATTTTACCTGCCACAGTGGCAGGTGGACAAAAAAGTTAATTTCCATCCCTGATACACACACACACACACACATACACACACACACATAAACGCACAGGCACACACACACAGGCACACACACACTCTCTCACACAGACACACACAGACACACACACACACACAGGCTCACACACAGGCACACACACACACTCTCACACAGACACACACAGACACCCACACACACACACTTACACAGACTCACACACAGGCACACACACACTCTCTCACACAGGCTCACACACAGGCACACACAGACACACACAGACACACACAGACACACACAGGCTCTCTCACACAGACACACACAGACACACAGACTCTCTCACACAGACACACACAGACACACACAGACTCTCTCACACAGGCTCACACACAGGCACACACAGACACACACAGACACACACAGGCTCTCTCACAGACACACACAGGCTCTCTCACACAGACACACACAGACACACACAGACTCTCTCACACAGACACACACAGACACACACACTCACACAGGCTCACACACAGGCACACACAGACACACACAGGCACACACAGACACACACACACACACACCCACTCACACAGGCTCACACACAAGCACACACATACACTCTCACACAGACACACAGACACACACACACACAGGCTCACCTGAGGGAGACAGCGAGGATCTTGTCCACCTCGATTCTGCGCTTCAGCACCTCGGTCACCTGACCCTTGTCTGGCCCCGCCTTCACCTTCTCTCGGCCAATCAGGTACACACACTTGGCCGTCAGGATCAGGTCACGCTTGATGCCCTACAAGGCCAAAACACACACACACACACACACACGGAGGACACTTAATTATGTTAACTGACAAGATGATTTTGTATAAAAAAGGGCTTTCTTTCTTGTCCTTGACATGATTTCAGCAGCCCAAACGATAGGTGTCTTCTTCATTATGTTTTCCTTTTTATTATGCTAAAAATGTGACAGATCTGGACAGCACGCTAGCCATTCTAGCATCTGGTTGCTCTTATGATGGAGCCACACTGTTGGAATTTTGTATAGAATGCAGTTTGACCTCATTATGTCACGGTTTTACTCTGTTGGGTGGTGGTTTTGTGTTTTTCCTGGTTGGGTCGTATTTTCTGCTGCAGTTTCATTGTCTGGTAATTGGTTTCAATCCCAGTCACTTCACTTCCCCATTTGCTACCTCCACTCTGAGTACCTTCACCTGCTCCGCCACGCCCTCCCCAGCGGCCACTCGTTTCCTGGTTTCTCTCTCGCTATTTAGTCTCTCACTTTTCACTCCTTCCTTGTCAGTCCGTCAGCGAACCTCAGCTCCGTCTAGGCAAGCGTTATTGACTCTGGCTCCACGCTCTGTCTCTTACCTGCAGTTTGTTCCCCGGTTTCCCTGTCAGTTCTGTTCCTCTGTCTGCTCCCTGCTCGTGCGTCTCCTGTGCGCCTGCCTGCTCGTTCGTCTCTCCCTCTGCCTTCAGTGCTCCCTGTGTCTGGCTTCCCGGTACCCTGCTCCTGCTCCCTGGTGACGAACCCGGACCGTATCGACTCTGCTCTACTCTACTGCCCCGGTAACCACTCCTGCCCGTCCACGACTCCACTCTGCTCTCCTGCCCCGGTAACCACTCCTGCCCGTCCACGACTCCACTCTGCTCTCCTGCCCCGGTAACCACTCCTGCCCGTCCACGACTCCGCTCTGCTCTCCTGCCCCGGCCCTCTGACCTGCTGCTTGCCGGTTACCCTGAAGACTCTGACCGCTAACAGTTCCACGCACTGCAGCCCGCCTGGCCGTGGCCACTGGATTATCTCCCCTACCCCCCAACCCTTAAATAAAAGTTGTCTGTG
>CM050202.1:1770000-1775000 GCA_027475355.1 Coilia nasus
TGGGACAGCACAGCTTCCCGCAATGACAACGCAATGACAAATATTTACTGCTCCGTTGTCGTGTGGACGCGACTTTTTTTTCAACCCACAAAGAAAAACATCCAGTGTTGCCGTGTGGACGAGGTCTTGGTGTGGGAAAAACACCTCACTCACTCCCCTACTGTGTGGAGTAGGCACACACAGCACCACACCGCGGGCCGGTACTCTCACACACACAAACACACACACAAGCTCTCACACATACACACACACACACACACAAGCTCTCAACCATACACACACACAAGCTCTCAACCATACACACACACACACACACACAAGTTCTCACACATACACACACACACACAAGCTCTCACACATACACACACACACACACACACACACAAGCTCTCAACCATACACACACATAAGCTCTCAACCATACACACACACACACACACACACACACACAAGCTCTCACACACACACACACAAGCTCTCAACCATACACACACACAAGCTCTCACACATACACACACACACACACACACACACACAAGCTCTCTCTCTCACACACACACAAGCTCTCTCTCACACACACACACGCACCGCACACTCTCTCCTCTCTCCATATATATATATATATATATCTATCCACTGATCCTAATGTTGACCTATTTTGTTGTTCTTTGAATATTGAATGTTGAATATTTCTTATTTCATTTAATTTGACCTCTTTCCAGCACACACACACAAATACACACACACTCTCTTTTTTTTCTCTTTCTCTCTCTCTATCAATTTCTCTCCCTCTTTCTCTCTCTCTCCTTCTCTTCTCTCTCTCTCTCTCTCTCTCTCTCTCTCTCTCGTGTCCAGACTCTAAGCCCAAAATGAACTCACACACACACACACACTGCTTCTAGTAACTTTGACCTTCTAGACTGCCCCTCACTGTGTGTGTGTGTGTGTGTGTGTGTTTTGTGCGCGTGCGTGTGTGTGTGTGTGTGTGTGTGTGTGTGGGAGAGTGTGTGTGCATGTGTGTGTGTGTGGGAGAGTGTGTGTGCATGTGTGTGTGTGTGTGTGTGTGTGTGTGGGAGAGTGTGTGTGCATGTGTGTGTGTGTGTGTGTGTGGGAGAGTGTGTGTGCATGTGTGTGTGTGTGTGTGTGTGTGTGTGGTGTGTGTGTGGGAGAGTGTGTGTGCATGTGTGTGTGTGTGTTGGAGTGCAGCCAGTGGCGGTCTCATTAAGATCTGATCAGTGCTCTGGGGGAGGACAGAGACAAACAGAGATACAGATAACACCACATAAAGACCCTCACACACACACACACACACACTCTCTCTCTCTCTCTCTCTCACAAACACACACACACACACATTCTCTCTCTCTCTCTCACAAACACACACACACACACACACACTCACTCTCTCTCTCTCTCTCTCACACACACACTCACTCTCTCTCTCTCTCTCTCTCTCTCACAAAACACACACACACACTCTCTCTCTGTCTCTCTCTAACAAACACACACACACACACACACACACTCACTCTCTCTCTCTCTCTCTCTCTCTCACACTCCTCTGTTGTCATTAACCAAAGTCCCAGCCTCTCTGACCACACACACATTACATTACACTTAGCTGACGCTCTTATCCAGAGCGACTTACAGATATTTACAGGGTTTCAGTTACAGTCCCTGGAGCAGTGTGGGGTTAGATGCCTTACTCAAGGGCATCTCAACTGTGGGTAGGGCGGGATTTGAACTGGCAACCTTCCGATTGCAAGACCAACGCCCTAACCACTAGGCCACAGCTGCCCCGTAAACACAGACATACACATAAACACACACACACACACACACGCACATGGACACACACACATAAACACACACACACATAGGCTCCACCCATGTGTGTTCCGACTCGTCTCTGACTCATCTCCGCCCACTATAGGCTCCACCCACTACAGGCTCCACCCATGTGTTACGACCCGTCTCCGACTATAGGCTCCACCCACTGTAGGCTCCACCCATGTGTGTTGTCTCCAACTATAGGCTCCACCCATGTGTGTTCTGGACTGTAGGCCCCGCCCATGTGTGTTCTGGCCCATGTGTGTTCTGGCCCACGAGATGTGTGTGGTTGTAAATGAGGGCCACTGAGGGCCACGGACCCACTGTTCTGTGTTCTGAGCAAGTACTGGCCTGTGTGTGGTTCTAAATGAGGGCCCCGACTTGTGTGTGGTTCTGAGCGAGTACTGGCCTGTGTGTGGTTCTAAATGAGGGCCCGACTTGTGTGTGGTTCTGAGCGAGTACTGGCCTGTGTGTGGTTCTAAATGAGGGGCCCGACTTGTGTGTGGTTCTGAGCGGGTACCGGCCTGCGTGTTGTTGTAAATGAGGGCCCGACCCACTGTTCTGCGTTCTGAGCGAGTACTGACCTGTGTGTGGTTCTGAGCGAGTACTGACCCGTGTGTGGTTCTGAGCGGGTACCGGCCCGCGTGTAGTTCTGAGGGAGTACCGGCCCGTGTGTGGTTCTGAGCAGGTACCGGCCTGTGTGTGGTTCTGAGCGAGTACCGGCCCGCGTGTGGTTCTGAGCGGGGTACCGGCCCGCGTGTAGTTCTGAGGGAGTACCGGCCCGTGTGTGGTTCTGAGCGAGTACCGGCCCGTGTGTGGTTCTGAGCAGGTACCGGCCTGTGTGTGGTTCTGAGCGAGTACCGGCCCGCGTGTGGTTCTGAGCGGGTACCGGCCCAAAAAGGATACGAAGATGAAGTCGTCCATGTAGCGCTTCTTCAGGTTGTCCACGATGGCATCCTCCGAGATCTTGGACAGCAGCACCATGTCGTCCACGCCACTCTGCTTCACGTTGTGGGACTGCCAATGGTACCGGTAGTGACCCCGGCTCCCCTGGGAAACACACACACACACACAACACAACACAACACACACACACAACACACACAAAACACAACACACACACACACAAACACACACACGCACAAAGAGAGAGAGAAAGAGAGTGAGAAATCATGTTAATCCAGCTGTTTGTGAACTACTCTTTGAGTACGGCTATTGTCATTCATACAAGGACACAAGGATATTTTTTTGTCACATGCATAGACATACTGGGTAGTAGGACATGCAGTGAAACTGATGATTGTGAGTCTAGACTGTGCGTGGGGAGTGGGGAGTAAAGTGTGTAGAATGCAGTTGGGGGGATGACTACCATATGAAAGGCAGAGGTAGAAAAGGTGATGGGGGGGTGGGATAAAGTGCAGTTATGGTTGGGAAGGAGGACTGGCTGTGGTGGGGTGGCACTGCGTGTGCAGCTGACAGCGCTGAGGTGGGTTTGCACTAACACAAACGTGCGTGGAGAGGGCTGAGGTGGGTTTGCACTAACACAAACGTGCGTGGAGAGGGCTGAGGTGGGTTTGCACTAACACAAACGTGCGTGGAGAGGGCTGAGGTGGGTTTGCACTAACACAAACGTGCGTGGAGAGGGCTGAGGTGGGTTTGCACTAACACAAACGTGCGTGGAGAGGGCTGAGGTGGGTTTGCACTAACACAAACGTGCGTGGAGAGGGCTGAGGTGGGTTTGCACTAACACAAACGTGCGTGGAGAGGGCTGAGGTGGGTTTGCACAAACACAAACGTGCGTGGAGAGGGCTGAGGTGGGTTTGCACTAACACAAACGTGCGTGGAGAGGGCTGAGGTGGGTTTGCACTAACACAAACGTGCGTGGAGAGGGCTGAGGTGGGTTTGCACTAACACAAACGTGCGTGGAGAGGGCTGAGGGCAGCAGGGAGCAAAGATATGTGCTGTGTGCGTGTGGGAGGGGGTTCATGTATCCAGGTCATGGTAGTCAAAGGAGCTAAGCTGGAAGCAACTGCACTTCTTCTTGGAGCCTGAAGACCTTTTTTATCCAAAAGCCTTCTTCAGTTCTGGCCTGATGTTGGGAAACCAGGAGCTATACCTCTGGATCACTGGAGGTGGAAGTTTGAGTACAGCTTTGCATTGAAGCAGTGTGTGTGTGTGTGTGTGTGTGTGTGTGTGTGTGTGTGTGTGTATCTGAGAGTGGTGTGTTCAGCTGCAGCTGCCCCAGCGTGTCCCACATGAAACACTCATCTGTCTGTGCTCTGCATGTGTGTGGGTGTGTGTGTGTGTGTGTGTGTGTGTGAGTGCACGGGTGTGTGTGTTTGTGTAGCAGCGGATGTTTGTCTTTGCAGTCTAGAAGTGCCGTGTCAGGATTCCTGAGCAGACTGAGTGCATGTGTGTGTGTGTGTGTGTGTGTGTGTGTATGTATGTGAGCAGACTTAGTGCTGATACTGCACCTCTCATCTCATCTTCTTCATCATCACCCTCTAACTCCCTGTGTGTGTGTGTGTGTGTGTGTGTGAGCAGACTTAGTGCTGATACTGCATCTCACCTTCTTCATCAGCCTCTAACTCCCTCCACTCCCCACTCTGTGTGTGTGTGTGTGTGTGTGTGTGTGTGTGTGTGTGTGTGTGTGTGTGTGTGTGTGTGTACTGCATATAATCGATGCATCGCGATGCAGACATGAACAATTAATAATCGTTTCAACAGCAGATCATAATCGATTATAATGTATTTTCTTGTCGATTTATATCACCATAAGTATTAAAAATAGCACCCGGTAACCTGTTTTGTCTATGGCAACCTGTGTCTATGGTCTTTGTCTCATCTACATGACCCATTCGTCGTCGTGTAGCATACATCACAACACAACATGACGGTGCCATAAAAATAAATATGTTGGGAACAACACCAACTTAAGAAATCCGTTAGCCGTCTCCATCCAGAGTTGTTAATAACACCGGTGTTAGGCGGAGTTGTCCTACTTCTGCGAAATGTCCTACTGTAGGAAGAAATGACAGACATGTCTGCCGAGCTGTGCTACCTTGTCAGAAAATCCCACCGTGCACTTCCACTTTCATTTTTATGCTCGATTTTTTAATGTTTTTTTTTTTCTGCAAGTGCGTTCAAACACAGAGAATGATGTCGTCGTA
>CM050202.1:1797500-1960000 GCA_027475355.1 Coilia nasus
ATCACCAAACAGTGGGTCAGAAGCTATCTTGGCCTGTCGGTTGATGTACTCAACAAGATCAGCAAAATTTGCTCTTCTTTCTTTTTTCTCTTGGATGTCGAAAGCTGCGACTCTCCATCTTTCACGAAGCCTAAAGGGCAACTTGTGTACGACTGTACGGAGGTTGCTTGGGCTGTTCATTTCCTCTAGGTATGCTAAGTCCTTTATAACATTGCTGCACCCAGTGAGAAAGATAGAGAAGCTGTGAAGCGACTTAGCATCTTCTGCTTTGATTTGAGGCCATTTGACTGCCTTGTCTACATAGGCAGCAGCTATTCTCTGCTCGTTGCCATAGTGATAGGTCAAGAGCTTTCTTGCCTCTTCGTAGCCTTGTTGTGCGCTCATGTGTTGACAACTTCTCACCAATTCTCTCGGTTCACCTGTGGTGAATTGTTCTAAATAATAGAGACGATCTGTGTCGTTGTCTGTGCGACTATGAATGATGTGCTCGAACGCCCTTAGGAACGGCAGGAACTCAAGAGGATCACCACTGAATTCAGGGACTTTGCGTTGAGGCAAGTTTGCTAGTCTTTGTTGTGTGACTAACATCTCAGTGATATCCTTCTGTTTCAAAATCACATCACTGAGCTCTGTTTGCTTTGCACTGGGACTTGTGCCTGCAGCATCCTCATTTTCTGTCTTGACTTGCATATTAGGCGTGTGCCCTGCTGTATCAAGATATGCATTGTTCTGTAAGACAACTCTAGGATGTCTAATCTCAAAAGCAGGATAGCTAGTCAATTTTGGTTTGACATCTGGACCATGACGTGGGATCATTTCAGCTGCACGCATGTTCTTGTTGAGATATGAATTCATCCCATCTTCCATGTTCTCATATTCTTCAAAAACTCGTAGCTTAGCTGTGGATTCTGCAAGAGCAATCTCGTAGTCAAGCTTCTCCATTTGAGTCTTCATCTGAATTTTCTGAAGCTTCAGCTGTGCTTCCATTTGAGCCTCTTGCAACTGCAGTGCTTCTTTCTTCTCAAGTGCGCCTGCACGAGCCAGTAAAGCTGCTCGATGAGCCTCTTCCTTTCTACGCACTGACGATGCATGAGACAACAAGCTGGATGCCTTAGAGCGTCTACTACATACACTCCTGGCTAGGACTGAAACTTGCTTATGTTGCACCATGGATGCACTATCATGTGGATGCACCTCTTCGTCAGCAGGCTCCTCCATAGCAAGCCCCTCAGCAGTAGTCTTACCCTGCTGTGTTGTTGTGCCATCCTTTGGAGCCTCATGTTCAGTCACAGCCTCTTCTTGAGCTGCCTTGGCTTGCCTTTTTACTTCTATTATCCACTGTTCCAAAACGGTTAGAAAGTTCTCATACTTATTTAGATTAGGCTCACTCCAATACTGATGGTCAGCTTTTCTTTCCTCTTCTGACAACAGTTCACTTATTGCATTATTCACTTCAATAAACTCATTCAGTGATTTTGAGTATTCACGAAGATGATCCTTTTCCACTACAAGTGCATTGGCATCACTGCTCTTTAGATTTTCAATTTCCTCTGCTTTGGAGGCAAGACGTACTAGAACACTTTTTCTTAGTTTCATTTGCTTATCAAGTTTCTCTTCTAAAGCCTTGGGCGTCAACTTGATCTTTCTTTTAGTGTCTAGCTCCATATTGCCTTCCATCTTGTTTCCAGCATCAGACATTTTCAAAGGCTATTTGTGTTATTTAAGTCTCAGCAAACTCTAGCAACTTCTGAAATCCAAATGAACTATCCTTTAATCTTAAAACATGTATGTCTTCTTATGCAAGATTCAAGGCGTTATTTCCAGATGCAAACTTGAGCTTCTTCTAAGCTGATATGACTTGCTAACAGTAGCACGTTTTTCTGATTGTCTGATCTGGCTTCTTAGCTAGCAGCATAGCACTCTTGAAACGTTAAACAGGATGACTCAGCCACGTTATTTGGCGTCGGCAATTACAGTTTAACCACAGCCAATTTTTCAATATTGCATTTCAAATCTGAAGCATTGCTCATTTGTTCATTGAAAAGGGACCGTTTGTACTCATCCAGTGTCGCTGAAGTCGTCTGGAACTCCGAAGGTGTGCTCCGCGCTCAGTTCTCCACAAGCCGGCAGGCTTCCTCCATGAAAGCGTGAACCACGCGTGCGGCACTTGCTTCGGTTTTCCTCGGATCTTCTCTCGCCCTCGGCGACTGTTTTCTACTTAATGTAGTGGCTAAATGTCTCTACTAATGTTCTAAAGAGTTTCTTCTAAGAGATTCACACAAATAACCACTCTTAGACGGAAAGAACGAGTCTACACGTGTTAAAGTTTGAACAACGATGACGACGGTAGAAAACAGTGTGTTCGCCCCGTCTTTACTGAAGCCTTTTTGCATTTGACAAACACACAGTACTTTTTACATGCGATAGATGCGCGAGCTCCAAAACGTCATTGCTCTGCGTCAGTTCTTATTGGCTATCCCTTTGGAACATTCTAAGCATTAAAGTGAATGCAGATAAACTATACTAAATACATATAACAATTCTATATCACAATTATTAATGTAATCGTAAATCATCCTAAATATTCTGTAATATGCAAATATTGAACATATCTAAAATTATAATTACTAACTATCATCTTATACTACTGAATAGAAAATGGCACCAATAGTATGTAACCCCTTAAAATCATTTTCATGATACTGAAGTAACAAATTAACACCCTAAGCATATAATATTAGAGCCCACTTTAACTTAACAGCTTTATCAGTGTTGTAGTGACTCAGGAGCCTGGTCCACACATTTCTTCAGAGCCAGAAGTGAGCTAATCCAGAGTCTTGTATTCTCTCCCTGCAGTGTGTGCTCTGGGTCAGTGCTGTGTGATGTCTGCTCTGACCCAGCAGTGAAGACCTGTCTGACCTGCATGGCCTCCTACTGTATGACCCATGTAGAAGACCACTACACATCTCCAGACCTGCAGATACATCAGCTGCAGGATCTCCATCACCACAGCCTGTGCCAACAGCATCACAGAGAGCTGGAGTTCTACTGCAGGACCGACCAATCAGCAATCTGCTCACGCTGCTTACTTCACCATCACACAGGACATGATGTCATCGAACAGGTGAGCAAGATCCAACAGCTGTCTACACAAAGACCCTGCTAGTGTTTAGGGTGATTGATTATAACAGTTATAGCCCCATGTAAGGCTGCTCAATTATGGAAAAAATTAGAATCAAGATTATTTGGGCCAAAACTGAAATCGCGATTATTTAAACAATTATTTTGTTTTCCTCAGTAACATGCTTCATTTATTGAAAATGTATTCAAAAACATTTCGAAAAAACATTCTTGTACCTTTGGATTTTCCTAATACCTTTCTTCGTAAACATCTCCCTTGATGTCTAATGTACAAACAGTAGAAATGTCTAATGTATACATCTAATGTACAGTACAAACAGTAGAAAATAATTAGGACAAAAACATTGTTTCCTTTGATTTTATGTGTTGTGAGATCGTTTGGCCCTGAAATCGTTATCACGATTAGAATTCTATTAATTGAGCAGCCCTAGCCCATGTCATTATCAACAACAACAACAAAAACATACAAAAAAAATGGCTGTTACTATAATACAAATGGTTATTGGCCGGGTTTCCCAGATGCAGTTAAGAAGTTCTTAGTGCTACTTAGAACTACAGCAAGGTACTCCCTGTGAAAACAATTTTATTAATAAATGTTGTGTACACTTCACAAAGTTCTCAGTGCCTCGTTTTTAATGTCAGGACCTGTGTTATACTACCGATGGAGTGTGGAGTTTCTTCAAGCTCTTTTAATGGTTATACATTAGGGTGAAAAGATGTCCTCTATGGTACCATGTGCTTGAAATGTTCTTGAAAATATTTTTTCATTAAAAATGTAATATTTTTTTGTACTCCTCCTGTTCTCCCACTTGACCAGTTGTTGTACGGTAAAGCAACTTGAGCTGTTGAATAAGGTTTAACCTCAGGACACATTGCCTCTCCAACCCAGGGACAAGTGACATCACACAACTGAAACATAGAATTGAACTCAGCTGAAAAATAATCAACTGATTCTTGAAGACAGTCCAATGGGTGCAGTCCAATCGGCTACTCTGGGATTCACTGCTTACTGCGTTCCAGTTAAGAAGGCAGTTAAGAAGGGTGTTAAGACGCTGGTTAAGAAGGGCGTTAAGAAGGCGTCTGGGAAACACTCTTATCTTAACACTTCGTCTTAGCCGACATATTCTTAAAGGTGTACTTTCATCGTGTTTTCATTAATTTTGTGGTGGTCTCTAGTATTAATGAATGCCCTGTGAGCTGGTTTTGGTGAAAAAAAAGCTTTAGTGCTTCTGTTTCAGGCTGTTATAGTTTGGTGGAGGAGATGGAGCAGGAAGAATGACAGGTTCCTGGCTATGCTAGTCACAGGCTACAATCATTCAAATCCCATTCGGTCATAGCGAACCAAATAGAAGATCTAAACGTTCTACACAAACACACATACTTACCTATACTTCGCTAAGTGAATGTGTCCTGCAACAAAACTTCTCCAGTAATCACAACTGTGGCATAGCTTTTTCTAATTTACTAACCTACGTCACTTTGTTGGCCTTTTTCTTATTCACTCGTTTTTCCGCCTACTTTCTTTCACTGACTAATGGAGGCAATCGGGTTAGAAGAACATTTGCACGTGCAGCATGCATATGCAACTCGGGGTGACCTGTCGTATTTCAAAAGGGCAAGTACTAAACGGTTTCTCGTGGAAGTACTCCTTTAAGAGCCTTCTTAGCTCGTTAAGAAGGTTCTTAACCAGGAAACTTTGCCATTATTATTATAGTGGTGATGATGATAATGATGATGATTTATTTTGTGTTAATACAGACTCCTGAAAGAACACCGTCAATGTCTTTAATGAAAGAAGGTACATCATGCTTTTATAAAAGTCTTTAAGTTCTGAAGTTACTACATCATATTTCTGTAACCTACCTGTAACCAACACTTAGAGCAGAATTAGACTTGCTTTGTGTGCTGTGTCGTGTGAAACCAGCAAGGTCTAAAATCTGGACCTTCTCCTGTGTTCTCAGGTTCTGCAGATGCTCCTCCTCCTGGACAGATCCAGTTTGTCTCAGTGCAGCCAGACTCCGTGTCTTTATGCTGGTCGCCTCCAGAGGGCGCTCCTGATCCCCACAGCTTCAAGGTCACCTGGACAGGAGCTCAAAAGCATCGCAGCCTTAAGGTGACAGGTGTGGCTTTAGAGGTGACAGAGCTGACTCCAGGAGAGAGGTACCACTTCACTGTGGCCACCCTCAGTCAAGATGGCCGCCAGAGCACATGTGTGGAGGGGACAGTTTACACAGGTGAGGGACACAGGGGCTATGTTGGTGTGTTAGGCCAGGTGAAAATAGTCAGCTACCTACTAGTCTCACTAGTTAACGATGAAAAGAGCTTAGTGGTCAAAAACTACGCTGATTTTTAATTTGCATTGAATACAAGATCTCTCTCTCTCTCTCTCTCTCTCTCTCACACACACACACACACACACACACACACACACTGTTACATGTTTGGTGTTTTCAGATGGACTTTTCCCCGAAGTCATTGCTCACTTTAATTAGATTGCGTTGTGTTTTCAGAATAACTAAGGTAACTCTCAGTTGAATAAAAGACTGCAACTCTGCAAATGTTATTGTGTGCACGGTATGCTGTGTGATCACAGTGAGGAATCACCTCCTGCCAAGAAGGTGAATACTCAGAGATGCTGTTATGACCCCTGACTAAATGTTTTCCTCACACAGAGGTCCCCCTCCACAGAATCTGCAGGTGGACCTGAGGTTCCCCACAGCTAGTCTGACATGGACCAAACCAATTGGAGTGGACCAGGTGACTTACTTGCTGGAGATCTGCAGAGATGAGAAAAAAACCCGCACCATTCACAGAGACTCCAGCCATTACACCATCACTGACCTGCAAAGAGCAGCAGATTACACAATCAGTGTCTCTACTGTACTGAGCAATGGCCGTCAAAGTAAACCAACCTCCAAAACCTTCAGAACAGGTGTGTATATTCACTCTTGGACACTTGATCAGAATGGGCGAAACATATTTCAGTTCATCTATTTCAGCAAAACTCTTTTGAAAAACTGAAACACACAATTCTCAGTTAGTGAGCATTGGAATAACACTGTGAAAAGTTTGTATTAAAAGTCAAATGTAACAGTTGGTGTTTGTCCAAGGGACAGGGGGTATCAACATGGGTTTACATGTTAGTTGTTAAGGGTTCCAGTCCAACGTCCCTGCAATTATGCTTTAGGAATCAATTTGATGCACTTAAAAGACAACAGACTATACAGCCATTAAGCAAGCATCTTCTTCAACATGTCTTTACATGAAGAACTTTGAGCAAACAGTCTTGTGATTTTTGGATAGGCACCCCATTGGCCTACGATACTGACAATGTTTTTAGGCCTAGGCTATATAATCAGATAGAGATTATATTGGCAACTCAAAATCGACCAGATCGTCAGAGATCAGGAACAAATACGCACCATTTACAGAGACTCATGCAGTTACACCATCACTGACCTGAAACCTCTAGCAGATTACACCATCAATGTGGCCGCCGTATTTAGCAATGGCCGTCAAAGTGAACCAATCTCCAAAACCTTCAGAACAGGTGTGTGAGCCATGAGCTATTTTTGTCGTTGTGGTGGTCTACACTAGGTGGCAGTGTGTTTGTGTTAGGGTTAGGGTTAGGGTTAGGGTTAGCTAGCTGGTGCAGGGTTTGCTAAATAGCACAAAAACACCACTTCCATTTATAACCCTGGCAGGAAATCTACAGCCCCCTTAAAAGCCTGTGGGCTAAATGCCCAAGTGAGTGAAATATGAATTTGTGACAACCCCTATATGACATCTCCTCTTGTCATGTCCGGGACACAGTTCTGAAGTAGAGCTGCAGATGTTGGGGGACTCCTATCGAGCACCTAGCTGTAAGTGAGGGACTAAGGGTCTAAAATTGAGTGAGAACAGTGGGGACATGTCCCTACCAGTATCCAGTGAGTGGACATGGATTTTGTTGTGGACATATCCTCACTGTACCAACTCAATTCTACACTCTTAGACAGCTTCAGTTTTCTTAAATCACTTTTGTACATTTTATCAGATGTGAATTTAAATTCTTAGAACCAGACGTTTTTGCTACACATCTAGTCCACTGTGTGCATCAGAAAAGTAATTTTTCATGGCTTCCAGTAAACAGTAAATGCTTATGCACATCCATGCAGGTGCTTGTGTGCCACTATATGCTGTTTTACGTTGTGTGTTATGTTGGTTCTGTAATGTAGTAGGGTGACCAAACTTCCGTTTTCATGTCGTGTCCAGACCAGAGAAAATAGAGAAAAAAACAGCTACAAGGGAAGCTAATTTATTTTGAGAGAAAAAAATCTAAAAATAAAACAGAAGTACCACAATAATTGCCAAGAGAGACAGGGATCTTTATCCAAGCCAAATATGTCTTAGTTGGAATTGACTGGAATTACTTTATTATTGCTTTAACTGTGAATGGGGCATTGCCAGTACATATATCTATGTCTAATTCCTGTCCTAAAGAGGTCAAAATACTTTCCAGAATACATTTGAATGTTCTTTTATATTATTATTCCTGTGTTGCAAAATGACTAGGCCATTTGACCCCTCTGCCAACGTTTATACCTCTGTGAACCAAAGTCATGAAACGCTGTTTCAAAGTTCACAGACACTGTGATCATCTTAAAGAAGTTAAATATAAAATGAAAAAAGATGTAATTACATCGCAGTTGGACTATTTTCAAGAGGTTCCAATAACACATCTATTTTTACTTAAATACGTGTATTTTTCTAAATGCAGTTTTCTTTTCTCAGTAAGCATTGGCTTATTTTAAAGGATATATGTTTCCTCAGTGTTTTCATTTTGAAAGTAAGATGAATTCAGATTAGACTATTTGTGATTTCTCAGGGGCAATAATTGTGGTGGGTGCTGCACATAGCACTGGTGTGCTCCAAGCAGGAGGGCAAACGCTGAGTTGTAGCACATATGGATGGGCTACATGACAGCTAAGGGCTTAGCAACCGTAGCATGCTGCCTAACTCCCAGACAATGACTACGGGCACATGGTAGGATCGGATTGGATTGGGATTGGGTTGGGTGTTGCTACCCAACGGGTGGTCTGTCCCAAATGTCTGTGCACATGAGAGTTCGTGTTAGCGGATAATGGTCAGAGATCTGCCCGTTTCCGCTACGCTAGATGGCGCTATATTCCTTTCAACAAGTGGTGTTAGAACTACTTCAGGTTAACGGCTGCTAAAAGAAAATAAACAAACTATCTGGCGGCATACAAAACAAAGATAGCGCTTGAGGAGGTTGACAGAGCAGCAGTTGCATGCAAGCTGTGCATTCTCCTTTCTTTGGAAGTCCGTATGAAAGAACAAACAGCGTTTTTGGTTTCCTTGATACGACATGAACTGTGCCGTCGGCGTTTGATATTACAAGCAATTGAGGACAACGAGACTTGTTGAGAGCAGGCGATAGAAAGCCTCGACGTTCAGTATGGATGAAAATCAGGGACAGAAGCTTCTGGGATCGAGTGGTTTTACATGCGCAGTAGTCAACATTGCTCAAAAATGATTTTCGAATATTCGCTCCAAATAAAACACAAATATTCCAACTACACCGAGTATTTCTTTTGCCTCCGACATTCCAAAGCGCAAGTGCACGTTTTTTCACATTCCAATATTAACTTTCACCTTCGAATTGCTTTTCTAACTAAAACTATTCGAATATATATTCGAATTTCGAATATTCCTTGCCAACCCTAATGCGCAGTACACGAATCCAAACCAATAACCGTGCACAAGGCGGCACCAAGCGGATTGTAACCGGCTCAAGCCAGGGGTTGCAATCGGATTCGCGAAACCAATCCCTATACGATCCTTAGCCTGGGCACATGAAGTCGATACGATCCCAAACCATTTCCAATCGGATTCAACTCCTCCATGTGCACGCAGTGATTTACAGATCACATTAAAATCAAATAACTTTACATGTGAAGTGTTCTTTACCTTGATTTCTGCCTTGTTCTGTTCCAGAGAAAACACCATGCAAACATGCACATGTACATGCCCCCGTAAGAAACATTTATGTGACACGATACTAAAAGTAACCTAAAGTCAACTCTCCCACCTCCTGTCAATTTGAGAACATTAAACATGTGGCTGCAGGCCCAACTCCTTAATCTTTAGCCCATTAGACATCCAAAACATTGGACAGGGAGGAAGCCAAACACCTAAAAACTACAGCATGAGGACTAGTGGAGTTTTACTCTCCGGTTGAGTTATTCACACACATGTTTCTGTGTACAGGTAGCCAGACTGATTGCCCTTTGACCCTGCTTCTGCTGGGGGAGAAGGCCTCTGGGAAGAGTGCCAGTGGGAACACCATCCTGGGAAAGAAAGCTTTCCTTTCAAAGACCAGTTCCAGAGCTACCACTATAGAGTGTGCAGAGGCATCAAAGATCATCTATGGGACACAGATTAAAGTCATCGACACGCCAGACTTCTTTGATGAAGATCTTCAGCAGCCAAGCAGCCATGTTATGAAGTGCAGACAGATGTGTGAGGGGGTCTGTGTGTGTATCTGCTGGTCATTCAGATTGGCCGCTTCACTGAGGGAGAGAGAGACATCTTAGAGAGGCTAGAGAGAGCACTGCACAGCAGAATCAGAGACAGAGCCGTCATCCTCTTCACATATGGGGATGATCTAGATCAGCATATTGATGATTATGTCAGAAACACCAACACACACTCCAGGAGCTCATTAGGGAGTGTGGTGGCAGGTATCAGGTGTTCAACAACAGGAAGAGGGATGAGCAGCAGGTGGAAGAGCTCATGGGGAAGATAGCTGCACTGGTAAAGGAGACTGATGGTGGTCCAATCTTCCCGGAATGTAAGCTAAACAAAACTGCTCCTTGTGTTTTTGCCTAATGCCTCTGATCATGTAAACTAGTGAACATGCCTTAGATTTTTTAACAGCTAAATGAACAAATGAATAACATTTTGAGTAAATTTTATTCATCATCATATCAAAAGACATAACGCAGTTTGTCAGAAAACCATATTTTCCATTTGTGATACAGATCCAAGGGATGAAACAGCTCAGAAAAAGAAGGACAATTGTTCCCCTCATGAGCAAATGTAAGACCCCGAAGAAGCCTATAGTTGACTTTGCAGTGATATTTACATTTTGTTAAAATTAGCCATAGTTCAGAATAATGTATCCTGTTAACCTAAAGCACCATATTTTCAGGAAAATTCCAAGGATGAGTTTAAAGAATCCTGTAGATCATTATACAGGTATGTTATACAGAAGGATTATTTTTATTATGACTGCACCCCTGTTCAAACAGATTTTTTGTTTATTAACACTGGTGCAGGGTTTGCCAAATAGCGCAAAACGCCACTTCCATTTATAACCCTGGCAGGAAATCTACAGCCCCCTTAAAAGCCTGTGGGCTAAATGCCCAAGTGAGTGAAATATGAATTTGTGACATCCCCTATATGACACCTCCTCTTGTCATGTCCGGGACACAGTTCTGAAGTAGAGCTGCAGATGCTAGGGGACTCCTACTTTATTTTAAGGGGAAAAAAATCTAAAAATAAAACAGAAGTACCACAATAATTGCCAAGAGAGACAGGGATCTTTATCCAAGCCAAATATGTCTTAGTTGGAATTGACTGGAATTACTTTATTATTGTTTTAACTGTGAATGGGGCATTGTCAGCCATGTACATATATCTATGTCTAATTCCTGTTCTAAAGAGGTCAAAATACTTTCCAGAATATATTTTAATGTTCTGTTATATTATTTTTCCTGTGTTGCAAAATGACTAGGCCATTTGACCCCTCTGCCAACGTTTATACCTCTGTAAACCAAAGTCATGAAGCGCTGTTTCTAAGTTCACAGACAGACACTGTGATCATCTTAAAGAAGTTCAATATAAATTGAAAAGAGATGTAATTACATCGCAGTTGGACTATTTTCAAGAGGTTCCAATAACACATCTATTTTTACTTAAATACGTGTATTTTTCTAAATGCAGTTTTCTTTTCTCAGTAAGCATTGGCTTATTTTAAAGGATATATGTTTCCTCAGTGTTTTCATTTTGAAAGTAAGATAAATTCTGATTCGATTTGTGGTTTCTCTTGTTAGCCATGTTTAACAGGGGCAGTAATGGGGAGGGCAGTAATGGGGAGGGCAGTAATGGGGAGGGCAGTAATGGGGAGGGCAGTAATGAGGAGGGCAGTAATGGGGAGGGCAGTAATGGGGAGGGCAGTAATGAGGAGGGCAGTAAATGGGGAGGGCAGTAATGGGGAGGGCAGTAATGGGGAGGGCAGTAATGAGGAGGGCAGTAATGGGGAGGGCAGTAATGGGAGGGCAGTAATGAGGAGGGCAGTAATGAGGAGGGCAGTAATGGGGAGGGCAGTAATGGGAGGGTGCTGTACACAGCACTGGTGCGCTCCAAGCAGGATTTTAACACAACATATACCATAATTTTCCTCTTTTCTCCTTTCTAATTCATAACAAAACACTGCCAAATACATATAGTTTACTAAAACGCTAAAAGCTATGACAGACATAACACAAGCCAATCACTGCAACAGAGTGTCATTGCAAACATTTAAGAATGCTTATTTAATATTTATGTGATTAAAGTACAACTGCTGAAATAAGGTTCAGTTTACAACAAAGTCAATGTCCAGCATTTTTAATACGGTATACTGTGCTTTTTAATTGGGCTTTGCTACAGACTAATATTGAATTTTTCTAATAGAATTTTATGAGGGCAACCTGTGGCTTATGCTATAATTTACAATGGCTTGAAACGCAATTCAGCCAATCACAATCAAGGAACTGAACACGTGGTTTTAGAATCATAATTCTAACATATGATTTAAATTAAAATGTTGTAACTATCATTTCATTTTTCGGCAGGTCTGACAGCCCTGAGTATCTGTCTTCTGGGAGAAACAGGCTCTGGGAAGAGTGCCAGTGGCAACACCATCCTTGGATCAGACAAGTTCCCATCAAAGACCTCTGTAGCACCAGTCACCACTCGGTGTCAGTCGGCATCCACATACATCTGTGGGACACAGGTTAAAGTCATCGACACGCCAGACTTCTTTGATGACGAGGTTCCGCATCAAGCCGAAAATGTTAAGGAGTGCAGACAGATGTGTGAGGGGGTCTGTGTGTGTACCTGCTGGTCCTTCAGATTGGCCGCTTCACTGAGGAGAGAGAGAGACATCTTAGAGAGGCTAGAGAGAGCACTGCAGACCAGAATCAGACACAGAGCCATCATCCTCTTCACACATGGGGATGATCTGAAACCAGATCGGAGTATCGATGATTATGTCAGACATACCAACACACACCTTCAGAGGCTCATTATGCAGTGTGGTTGCAGATATCAGGTGTTCAACAACAGGAACACACAGGAGGCAGCCAATCAAAGGAAGAGCTCATAGATAAACTCATGCAGGTGATTAGAGGAGATAAATTCACCGAAAATAAGAGCTGTATCATTGCCTAAGACTGGTGCTGTACTGTACACCAGTAATCAGACTATTCAGTAAAGCAGGTTTGATTATACATTACTAGTGCAGCCACATATAGGAGTAGCTAACTCAGTTTAAGTCTATCAGATACTGCAACTTAACTGTGTCTGTTGTGCTATTTAATGTCTGTTAAGGAATTATGTGTTAATACTTATTAACACTTTACTCACAGTAAATCACATTAGGTATTGTTGGCAATGAGAATCACTAGCCATCTAACCCACACCTATGAGCACTATCAGCCTGATCTAACCCATCTAACCCACACCTTCTGTATGTGCACTATCAGCCTGATCTCCATGCATTCATGATCTCCTGTAGTCTCCCATGTTTATTGTAGCTCGATTGTTTTCTTGACTGTTAATCCCTTTGGATAAAACCAATGCTGCGTGAAATGTAATGTGCTGGTTAATAATCACACCTGTTTTCCATTTCTGTTCATTAACGCCATGTTCAACATGTCAAAATGTTAGGAATTGAACTTATTAGGAAGTGAACTTGCGTCTGTGGCTTCATCTGCTGGTCTGTTATAGAATTACAATAAAATGCTGATACTCAAACAGAGGGCCTCCTTTCGCTTGGAAATTGAAGTTTATTTTCTCTGTGTCCAGATGATTACTCCTCTACCCTTTAATTTCTATTATTCCATATAATTAATTTCATATAATTAATTTAATATAATCTGGAGCATTTCCTCTGAGTCTTGCTCCCAGCTCTCAAGTCTGATGCATTGAGCTTGAGAGACATGCATAGACGTTTGCACACTCACACTACACATGTATTTCTCACACTGGGTGAGCTAACTGATAAAGACATGTATTTTACTGGGTGAGCTAACTGATAAAGACATGTATTTTACTGGGTGAGCTAACTGATAAAGACATGTATTTTACTGGGTGAGCTAACTGATAAAGACATGTATTTTACTGGGTGAGCTAACTGATAAAGCTCCACACACACACATCCAACTGCCTATGAATAGCCAGGTGGAAGGTCCTGCATATGGCTGTCCTGAATTATCAGCCTATCAGCTAATATAAAAACTGTATTTCTCGTTGCCAGGTAAAGTCTGAAAATAGGTTTACACCGTAAGCACACATTCCATGAGTCCACACGTGCTCTGCATGCGTACACAGGCTGCAGAAGATCTGCAAGGGAAAGAACACAATCAGGTAATCATGTATTTGTTATCCTTTATTAGGTTTATTACACATGTAACAGACTCCTTTTCAGCCTGTCACAGCACTAGCAAACAATCTTATTTAGAAGCACAAGACGAAAAAGAGGAGGTGAATAATTTACTTGATCTGTGATTTATTTTTTCCTTCAGCGACACAAATGCATCTGCACATCACACACATGGACAGGAGGATACAGCTGGCATCCCCCTTCCTAATGTTTCCAGTATGACACCGAATTCACTTGTGTTAAAGCCCCATAGGAAACAACAGATGACCTCTTTTGGCAGGACTATGTAACTTCACATATACACACAAGGAATTTAGAGAAATTCACTAAAATAACACTTAACGTATGCCACAGCTACACATGTTGTACTCAGATTATGTTCATGTGTTATAGGTCCAACCCTTTGCCAGTAAAACAAACCTGCATACATCCATGTTCCTCCACTCTGGCTGTGATTAACAAACCTGCATACATCCATGTTCCTCCACTCTGGCTGATTAACAAACCTGCATACATCCATGTTCCTCCACTCTGGCTGTGATTAACAAACCTGCATACATCCATGTTCCTCCACTCTGACTGTGATTAACAAACCTGCATACATCCATGTTCCTCCACTCTGGCTGTGATTAACAAACCTGCATACATCCATGTTCCTCCACTCTGGCTGTGATTACATGGGACAATGTGCCCCAACTGAAACCTTATCAGGCTTGCTTCCATTCGTGAAAGATACATATAAATAGACCCGACTTTAAGTCCTAAAAACACTTAAAGTATATTCACATTTTCCCTTAACACATTTCTGCTATCAGTTCCGTCAGACTGGTAGATCATAACTGTAGGAAATAATTTTCACCAGCATCAAGGTGTGCTGTTGTGCTGAAACCTACCAGCAGATGGAGCTGTCAAAACATTCGGCAGTTCAAACTTGAGAATTCCAACCTTCGAGCAATAAAAATGATATTGCTTTTGTTGTCTGTGTCATGTTGAAAAAGCATATGTTTGTTTGATATTTACACCTCAAACTGTTTTACTTCTTGTGTTCAAAGGTTATAAAATGACAGTGGCAGTGAGAGCAGTGGTGACCATGATAGTGAAAATGGTGATGTAATGTAATGTGATGACGGTCTTGAGTTATTTATTACCCCACACACATTCTTTCTACTAATATGGGATTCAAACCTGCAACCATATGACTCACTGCAAGACTAACTCCCTAACCATTAGCCCACAGCTGGCCCATAATGCAATATTACCACAACCTACAGTCAGACTGAAGACGTAACTGCACTCTGCATTGAAACGTAATATTGATAAGACTGCATTTTGTCTCCTGTAATTTACTGATTTTAAGGTACTTAAAAATTAAACAGATTTTGCAGTGATCAAATTTGCATAAAATTCAAAAGTTACATAAACTTCTAGGAACACTGTAGTAGCCCCAAATGCAGATTATGAAGCCAAAACCAATTGCCATTTTTTGTCAGAAGTAATTTTATACAAATGGCCATAGTGGTTACCCCTTTGCGTTCATCCTTATAAATATTATCATATTACTGCAAAGAGATATTGTGGTAGTCTACATAAGTAAGTAGACATAGTCATGTAAAAAGTAGTGATTTTTTTATGGCCTACCCTCATATAAACGTGTTGGTTTAGCACAAGTACCAAAGGTCAAGGCCTATATGACCTCTTTGCCACTCCCACTTGCCAACCTCCAGATCTTCCAGGTCTTGTGTAATCTGTTGGTGTCTGAACACTTCCCTAAGAGTAGGCTCGTTCGAGATTCGAGTCCGCCCGTCTGCAACTGGCTGCATACGTCAACGAGAATTGCTGGTCACAGCAGGGTGGGCATTAAATGAGGAAAATAAAGTCGAACACAAATTCTAACGAGACTGAGCTCGCGCCTCCCCGATCATCGTAGCAGATGACACACAAGTCATGTGTGGAGAGAGAGGGCGGGGGTTGTAGTCCTCTACAGTCTATGGTTGTAGTGGGGTGCACTGAGAGTTTAATTCAAGTCCAGTCTTTCTTATTGTTTAGATTAACATTGGAACAAAACGAGTTGCCCCAAAGTGCTCCACAACACAAACATGAAAACCAAGACAGCAAAACCATAAAACAAAGACCATAAGTAGGTATATCACACGAACAATGAAATAGAAATGGGATTAATAATTAAATAAATAATGGGCCGGGCTTGACAGCGTCGGATAAACCATCAGAACAAGGTAAAAATAAAGAAGAGATATATCTTCAAATTGGAGTACAATAACGTACACTTTAGATGACAAGTCCAGTCGGGGAGCACCGGACAATGCACGTGCACAGACGTCAGTGAACTTTTAACCAACCATGGCAAAGTAGCGTCACCGAGGAGGCGTTAGCTAGCCACTTGCAGTTGTGTGGAGGCAACTGCAAAGGTCTGTACGATTTGTCTGTAAGCGTCATGCTCCCGCGAGTTTTCGGGTCATGTGTCATGGTCGCATTGTTGTGACAACTCGTGACAACCTCACACATTTCGGGCATGTCGGACACAATTTCTAACCACAATGCAACATTTTCAGCGTCAGGCTGCAAACGGATGCATCCGCATGCAAACGTCTAGCTCAAGTCAAATGCGGCCAGTCTTCAGCTGCTTCCACTGCTCCAGCTGCAGTGAAAGGCATAGTTGATTGGACTCACTCATCACTCAGCTGGTCGTTTAAATCAACAAACTCTTCTGATCAGGCTGTTTGCTACAATGCTAGCCAATAGCGATCTGTCCAATCAAGCTTAGAGATCAATGTACTATACCATTGCCCCCATGTGTTTCATCACTGAGGTAATGTAATCATGTATAAAGCTGTCCAGTCTTTTCTGGTCCACCCTGTGTATGGAGTGGGGCAGTGTGACCTTGCGATTAAAGTAACAGACCTGTCACCGTAGGATTGCAGGTTGAAATCCATCAACTGCCAGTAGTGCCACTAAGGTACTCTGAGCATGGTACCGTCCCCACACACACACACACACACACATACTGTAGACACATACACATACACACACTGAGGTGTCCTGAGCATGGTACTGCCCCCACATGCTGCTCCCCAGGCGCCGTAGTCATGGCTGCGTACCTGTGTGTGATGGGTTAAATGCAGAGGTGAATTTTGTGCTGTGCTGTGCAGGGTGATCACAATGACAAATGGTAATCACGTTCAAGATGACCACATTCATGATGAAGCCCCCAAACAGGAAGTGAGGTCATACTTGACAGAGATGATTGGGTCCGAATGTATTGATATTTACTAGCCAAACATAATTTATGCCATTGTGATGGAGTGACCACACTAGGGTTATGGGTGTGCTTTAACTGCCTAGCTCTTTGGCGTTGTGGTCAAAGACACGTTTGGTGACCCGGTTCGAAGCCGGGTGGGGTCTACTTCTCCATCTTCGCTACAATGGTGTCAGAAGTGGGATAGCTTGCCAGAGGTCGGAGGTGCACCCACTGTTTGAGCCATATGAGGGAGCCCCAGGTTAGGTTGACCCTGGTGTGAGGGACCCCAGTATGGGTAAGCATATCATACACTCTAAAAAATGCTGGGTTATTTTAGTAACCCAAATGCTGGGTTAAAGCAAAAAAACGATGTTCTGGGTAGTTTCAACCCACACTCTAAAAAATGCTGGGTTATTTTAGTAATCCAAATGCTGGGTTACAGCCAAAAACCGATGTTCTGGGTAGTTTCAACCCATCCTTTTAACCCAAACAATAACCCAATGCATTGGGTTGGATCAAAACGAGGCTCCATCTGCCGTTGAAAACCTGCCTACCAGCTTTGAAGTCAAGTCATTTTGGTGATGCCATTTGTGATTCCGGAGACACAACTTTATGAAGCTGAAGTTCTTTCTCAGGTAAGTTCATTATGGCAATTCATTTATCAATTAAAGACAATATGAATGGGAAATAATGAAAACATGGCATTGTACTGTATAAGGGTAACTTTGGTCATAATACCATGACTCAATAGTTTGTTAGCCTAGTGTATGCTAATACCATTATCCGGTTGTTAGACAAACACCGAGAAGACTTCCTAAATGTCTATGAAACCATTAATATTTGCATAAGCTACAAACCGGAGACCAAATAGTTAATTTTTTTTTGTGAATGGGGGTTTTATGGTTTAATGCTAGCAATGGCTCAGCAAATTTTCTCCAACAGCGGAGCAATAACGTTAATTTGCCAGTGGCGCGTGTTCACCTATATATAGATACTGTCTATGGTGTTCACTTGCCTTGCATGAAGGCGATAGGCTTAGCTGCTAGCTAGTCCCTTCAGGATTTCGCAATGTAAGGCAAAATCAGTTAGTCCCCGCGAATTCATTGCAGCCTTGCAACTTCTATTATTTCCCGCTACTTGTCCTCAATTTTGACCTATCAGGGGTATTGCCAAAGTTAAACGACCCCTTAGTTAAAGTTTGAAGTTGTTGCGAGGGTGTTGCGGTCATCTTTGAATTCAGTGGGCACTGAATGAGACAGCCCGCCATGTCCTAAAAGCACATACTCTCATTCAGAAAGAAAACATGTTAACAGGCGGCAGAAAACACCATTACAAGTTACCTTTTTAGGTGCAATTTTTATTCAATGGAATTATTCGCAAAATCTCAGTTTATCTTTCAGCTTCTATAGCTCACTGGTACACTGCTGGCGTTAGCGCTATTTCAATTTGTTTTTAATTGGGTTTTACTAGCACTATCATACCTTCATTGGATTCAATAGCATATGCTAGACAGTAGAAGAGAATTCGATGGGGTTTCCCCTAAGACGTTGCTTTGAAGCAGGGGTGTGGTGATAGCCCGCCAAGAGCTTGTGAGGTGCATGCGACTGATGTTTTTTCTTTTTCTTTTTCTTTTTTTTTAAAGCAAGTGACTATGGCAGTATTCTAATCAAAATATTTTTTGTGTTTTCATGTTTTAATCTTTAAATACTAGTTTATTGCTAGTTTATTGCTCAACTATGATTAATTAAAAGCAAACACTTATACATAGTGTTATTTGAAAGGGATGTAGGACTTAAATTTAGTAGATTATTTTGAATGAGTAGCCCTCAGTGCAGATTCTCATCCTTTGGGTAGCCCTCAGTCCCAGAAAGGTTAGAGAAACCTGGATAGGATATAATAGAGGTTAGAGGTAATTAGAGACCCCTTGGAGGATATCATTCTAAAGGTGTATGAACACGATTTGACACATTCCAGGGGTTTCCAAACGTTTCAGACCGCCACTCGCGACCCCGCAACCATTCTCTGTCGAGCGCTCACGTGTTCTCCCTTTCTATCTCGCTCTCTCTCCTCCTCCCTCTCTCTCTGTCTGTTTTACGCGCGCAAGGCAGTAGAGAAAAACAAAACTGAACACGGTCTCCGAGATAGTGTATTTTATTATCAAACTCACGGTCCCTGACAAGTCGGCTGAGCATATAGGGACAGGATTACGAACAAGCAAGTAACTTGGAACAGTTATGTATGCAGAAAAAACTCAATGCGATTGATGGGCGCTGTTTAATTAGGTTTAATTTTGGAGATGGCGGGAGACAGTCCCAGAGAGCAGCACTTGTTCCAGCTCCCCGTGCATAATCCGACTCATCGCTATTGCTGCTAAGTTTCCCCGATCGTGTGTGGCTTTTTGTCTGCGCAATTAAATATGCCACCTCATATAAAGCCTTCTGCACAGTTTGCAAATATAGTTGTTTGCTTAGTCCACATGTTTCTTGTGAAACCCCTGTAAGAGTCTATTCAACTTGATACTTGTTATTTGACAAGTTGGTGAACCCAAGCTGCTGTCAAAAAAGTGATACACACTACAGGTGGTCCACACAAAGTCAGGATTTTGCATAGGATTATAGTCAGGTGTATGATCAACGAATTACACCAAATTGTTTGTCATGCATATCAGGTAGCCTACATCCATTTACAGGTTTGTACAGTTAGTTCTTCTTAAGAACTTTGGCACAAGGTACAGAATAGTCTTTTAAAAGCTCTATGCAAGTATGATTATGATTATTATTATGATGATTATTATTGATTTTCAAAGGGTGGTCACACCAAATCACTAGGACATTTGACCCCTCTATCAGGTAATGTTTATATCTCAGTGAACCAGCAAGTTGTGAAATACTAACTTGAAGGATTCACAGACTTCTGATTTATGAAGGCAGTTGGATATAAATAAGACTTTTGCACAGTCCATTGTATAATGGCATTTACACATTGCCTGAGGTTCACCATTATTGTGAGTCATTTATTCTCTATGTGAACTATGTTTGTCTGGCTAAGCTGTTCATCTACAGACCTGACTGTAACATAAGAGCGAAAACTGTTGATGTTTAATGGTGAAAAACACTTCGTATTTGTGGCCACAGCAGCAGGTGTCTGATTTCATGCAAGAGACTGCAGTCTACAGGGCCCAGTGGATCCGGACCAATGGGGCGAAGTCAGTCCAAGACATCATTGCAAAGTTTCCACGTCTGGTAGACACTCCTGGAATGGTGAGATTTCCTATATGTTATCTAGGTTATTCCAGGTGGGGGTGTCCATAGAACTACTTAGGCTTACGATGGCTTTGGGATAAATCACAATTCAGCAACACAATGTGTGTTAGTTTGGCCTGTAGTCTAATAATAATATGTTGTAGATGTGAGGTGGTATGCAAATGTACTGTTCAAGTGACATTTACATTTTGTTCATTGTAGATTTCTCAGGATTTCTCCATTTTACATCCTGATGCATCTAGCAAATTAACCAAACGATGGAACATGCTGTTTGCAGACAAAATGATCTGCCTTGGTAAAAAGGAGAAGACCGACCTTCTCCTAAACACAGACAACCTCTCTGCAGGTATTTTAGAAAATGGTTCTGTTTCACTCAGACTCACTCACATACACACTCTCGCTCACACACAAAAATGGACACACACACTCTTACTTACTCACACACTCTTACTCACTCACTCACTGACTAACACACACAAACACTTAGACACACGCACACTCACTCACTCATACTCTTATTACCCTCTAGACCCAAACATAATTCTATAACACTGCTCCTAATTCCTGGAAATTCTGAAAGAAAGTGCCAATCTGACAAACATTCTAAATAACTAAAAAATAACTTGAAAATAAAAGAAAACTGTCAATTGTAAGTGAAATGCGATTTAACCAATCATAATCAAGGACCACACTACTGTTTTAGAATGATGTTTGCATATTTCTTGTGACATATTCAGACAGACAGGAGAACTAGCTTATACAGATCACTTCCCAGCTGCCACAAAGCACCCACAAACAGGAGACTTACGTCCACACATTGAATGTCACATCATTCACCGGTAATAGGCAATTCTTAGTTATTTCACCACTGCTATGCCACCCAAACATAATTATGTGAATAACCAATGCCCTGTTGTTTTTGCTTTGACATTGACTTTGGAAGAGGTAGACGTGGGCTTTTATTTGAAAGTGCAGAAAAAGGCACTCAATTATTGATTTCAGTGGATGTATTTGTTGTTTTTCTGATTGTTGCTCTGATTGATTGTAGCACTGTCAATTGTGTGCAGAGTGAAATGACAACCACTGATTCCACTCCTAGGATTGAGCCTGGTTTATTGGTCATGGACCAGAACTATTTTGATGTTTGTCAGAATGATTTTTGCATGGAAAAAAGTCAAGTTGCTCGTTGTTTGTCTTCCTTTGGGTGCCAATTTGTGTAATAGAATCTGCTTTGCCCCCTCTCATCTACAGGTTGGAACAAACCTGGCGGAGTACCTGTCTCAGGCAAAGGCAGAGTACCCTTTTGTTCTGATGTTGGGTGAGAGTCATCAATGTTCTCAAGCATTCGTCATTATCAATGGAACTGCCCTGGAACATCCATCCCTTTTGGGTGCCGTAGATGGGTGCTTCAAAGCGTTCTTTGTCTTTGATATTCAGTATCCACATGCATGTGCACAGGTCTGGGAATTCATACAAACTGTGTATGAAATCCCAGGACCTGTGTGTCCTTGTGTAAAAGTAATGAGGGCACAGTTTGCAGTGTAGTTTAGTTTCAGACTGCATCTGTGTGTGTTTCAAGTTTTAATGCATCTGTTTTATAATTGAAGTTTATGGCCGTTTGAGTTAGAGGCCTTTAAGTGTGTGTGTTATCATTTCATGGTAATTCATGGCCGTTTGAGTTGAGGCTGTGTGTTTTTTTTATATTTGAGGTTTATGGCCGTTTCAATTAGAGGCCTGTAACCGTGTGTGCGTTTTTTAATACCTAATTGTAGTCCATGGCCATTTCAGTTAGAGGCCTGTAAATATGTGTTTAGTACCTCGTGTTAGTGTGTGTGTGTGTGTGTGTGTGTGTGTGTGTGTGTTTTAATACTTCATGTTAGTCCATGGCCGTTTCAGTTAGAGGCCTGTAAGTGTGTGTGTGTGTGTTTTTTTCCACGTTAGTCCATGGCCGTTTCAGTTAGAGGCCTGTAAGTGAGTGTGTGTGTGTGTTGTTTCCACGTTAGTCCATGGCCGTTTCAGTTAGAGGCCTGTAAGTGTGTGTGTGTGTGTGTGTGTGTTGTATTCATGTTAGTCCATGGCCGTTTCAGTTAGAGGCCCGTGTGTGTGTGTGTGTGTCTGTGTGTGATAGGATAAAGGATGTATGTGTTTGAGACTGTAATAAATACTTAATAAACAACAGTGATTTAGATCTGTGTTTTGTCACATTACTGTTACATAAAATGATATAGATGACATACACTCAAAATTAGTGTTTCTTTTATCATTGATGGATAGTAAAACGCCCACAAATAATAATTTGGTTAACCCAAGAGTTGACCCAGAATTTGGGTTGTCTGTTAACCCACTCATTTGGTTGTTCTAACTCTGCAATGTAGTTATTTCTACCCAGCTTCTGGGTTAAAAATGTCACCCATTCATTTAGTAGTTTTAACTATGCAATGTAGTTATTTCTACCCAGCTTCTGGGTTGAAAATGTTACCCATTCATTTAGTAGTTTTAACCCAGCAATGTAGTTATTTCTACCCAGCTTTTGGGTTGAAAATGTAGCCCAGCATGCTGGGTTATTGTATGCAACCCAACCCCTGGGTTGACTCAACCCGGCATTGGGTCGGTCCATATATGACCCAGCACATGGGTTACTTTTGGGTTGTTTTTAACCCAGCAGTTTTTAGAGTGTATGTGGGACACCCTGGATGGGAGAAGTATGTTGGGAGATGCGTGAGGGACACCTGAGTGTGTAAAGCGCATGGCTGTGCCTCCCAAAGGGGAAGGCAGTGTGATGGAGTGACCATCAGTAGGGTTGTTGGTGTGCTCTGACTTTATACCAACAAGCCTGGCTCTTTGGCCTGCAGTCAAAGCGTACATTTGGCTACCCCGGAGACCCGGGTTCGAGGAAAAATTGGCATCTTCTAACTGCTACGGTCTATGCTTGGTCCCCTCGTTTCTGCTTGCAGTTATATTTACAACTGAAATGCCAAAAGACAAGAAAGGCTGGAACATATTAGCCAGAAACATATATAACCAGAGAAAACATAAAAACAAAGAAACAAAGCAAAGCAATTTAAGTTGAAGAAGCCACAGTAACACTGTACAGTGTTAGGAACTTAGAAATATTCAACTATCAATGCACTCAAACACTAATAAAACACTGGAAACAATGTTTACTGCACACTTTAGTGCAAGACACAGCGGGGACAAGCCCATACAGGTCAAGTGCTCAACATTTGGCATGTTTAGACCACAAACAGACCACACCCACAGGTAGATAAAATCAATCAGGCACCACGATTGGCTACTACAACTCTGTTCCGTTCCGTTCTGAAAGATGCCACAAGTCAATGGCTTGGTGGTGGGCTGTAAGCTTTTAGGTTTCAGCTAATACGTTATTTTCCCCTTAAAAAAATCTCTTGTTCCTTTGGGATTACTTTGCATTCTTCATGCGGGTTTCTGTACGTTGTAGAACTCTGTACTGCACAAGACATGCCCACACATGAGGAAGTTGTAACAGAAAAGAAACAGTGGAAAAAAATCTAGTCCGCTTTCAGAGGCACCTCACGTGTCTTCATACTCCTGTTTATAAGGCAGGCAAAAACAAAGCGACAAGACAAGCCAAAAAACTGGCACACAGACGAAATAAAGTTTAAAATCTACATAAAAGGAGGATCCTGTTAAAGTGCAGTTCAACAACTAGACTGTCTGTGCCAGATGCTTAGCTACTGTTGGCTTTTTACATTTTCATAAAAAGTGCTATTATTCAAATGTTTCATACTCTTAATAACAAGACTTTACAGCAATAGCAAATAAATATTTTTCCAGAAAATGTAAAAAATGAAGTGAGGAATTACGAAGGGCACTTAAGGGACTGCACAAAAGGTCGTCTTGCTAGACAACTGCCTCAGCTGCCCATGCCAAACACACATGCACAGGGTAAGGGGAGGGAAAACAGTCCATTTTTATGAGTGTCTATTTACTTGGAGACACTAAAGGGAGCTCCATTGAGAAAAAGCACTCAGAGTTGCAACAGTATGTCTTGAATTACACTGCTTTCGAATTATTATGCAAATTATGTTTAAGTGTCATAAAGGTAGAATTTTACTTTTTCAGTTAAAGCATGCATGGTATTGTGTCTCAGGGCTTTTCGACCACTGCAAACGATCCCAGACACTGTGCAGGTGAGTCCAAATAAAGAAAAAAATACTTAAGTAGGACGTTCCACATTATTAGGCACACCACCATTTTCAAGCAATATGGGAAAGGAAAAGTATCTCTCTGCTGCCGAAAAGCGTGAAATAGTTGAATGCCTTGGACAAGGTATAAAAACCTTAGTTATTTCATAAAAACTTGAGTGTGATCATCGTACTATTAAGAGATTTGAGTGTCAGAGCACACACGGGTCTCTGCAGAGAAAGGTGCAATGAGGAAGGTTTCTGCCGGACAAATACATCGGATCCAGGAAAGCAGCTGCTAAAATTCCATCACAAAGCAGCAAACGGGTATTTGAAGCTGCTGGTGATCAAAGAAAAATATAATTTGCATAATAATTTGGAACGCAGTGTCATTGTAAAGATTAGCTAAACTATGGTAAACATCCCTGTATCCCAACGCTGAGACGTGTAGCAGCCATCAAATTTGAAATCACCTATTTTTGTAAACAAAATGGTAACAGTTTTCAGTTTCAACATTTGCCAAGTTATGTATGTTCTATTTTGATAAGGCTAGCCTCATCAAATGACAAGTATATCACAGTCTACAGTCTACCACTGACTGTAAAACGGAAGGGCTGTAAACAAGGCATTTCATCACATGCTACATTCCATCTCACCAAGACATAGGTAAACAACCCTCTGTATGCTGTAAGCTAGCCTTGACACACCTCTGCATAAGTGCATGGTCTATTTATGAGGATTTATGAAGGGCACCGCCAAATACATGTGTCAACCACTTTAGACGGCTGCCTTGGCTGCCTATGCCAATCGCTGTCTCTGTGTTTCATTGTAATGATGCAAGTTAAGCATATCTAAACATATCTAGTTTAGAGCACCAAGATCTAACTTGTACTTGGATGTGGATGCTTTCAGTTTCATTTTTATCCACAAGATTCCTTACTCATCGTCTAGCCCTTACAGAGATCTATTTGTCACCAAAACTTTAAACAATTTAGAACTGAAAGTCTGGCAAGGTGGTACAACTATATACAGGACCTTAACAAGACCTTACTGAAGGGCTCAAGTTCATGCTGCCTGGCAAGCTGAAAATCTGTTTGGACTGTTAACCTGCATCGCTCACATACCCAGAGGTGGAGATGTATGTGAGTGTGCATGTGTGTGTACACGTGTGTGTGTAGTGTGTGTGTGTGTGTATGTGGTAAAGAGCCTGTTGTATGCCTGCATCCTCACATCTCTGCCCAGAAGGTGCAGTCTGTATGTGAGTGTGTGTGTGTGTGTGTGTGTGTGTGTGTGTATGTGTGTGTGTGTGTGTGTGTGTGTGTTTGTCTGTAGCCTGCATCCTCATATCTCTGCCAGTAGGTGGAGTCTGTAGAGTTTATAAAACACACAGCGACGTGCTGAAACTCTACTCACCACTCCACACACACATCTGGTAAGTTGTAGAAAACCTATGGGGCACTTTTTGGTTTAGGGAGCTTTTGGTGTTGGTGAAGTTATGTATTTTTTCATTTATCCAAAGTGACAGTCACTTTTTAACTCCAAATACATTTCTGCTGTGTTCTGTTTGATACACCTTCTGCTTCAGTTTTCAATACAACATGAAACTATGCCATATGCAAACACTTGAAAGTATTGACTGATTTTGCATTACACATCATGTAAATATTTTCAGCATTTGAAATATGTTTAGTCAGCAGTATTTGTTGTGGCATTGTGATTCATGTCATTTATCAGTATTTACCATTAGATGTTTATGACCGAGATTATGTCATTACAAAAGTGGGAATTGTCACAAAGTGTTTAGGATTGATCTCCACTGTGTGTAACCTATTCAAAGTCACAAAGAAATCATATTAATTATGTGTCTGCAATTTGGTGGCAAAATAGCATTTTTGTAAAACAAAGTGTATAGCTTTTACTAAAGTGTTTCATTTCACAAAAGATCTGAGGTGTTTTACTGTGTTGTGGTTTTACTTTATTTTCAGTTATTAGTTTTACTATGTTCTAATTATTTCACCATTTCACACAAACTGTGTGTGTCTTTGTTTCACAATCCAAGCCCTGTCTAGTGCTCCTTTCGGATAGCCAGTCAGCAACTTAAGTGAAACTATGGCGCAGAGCAAAGGTAAAGAATGAATGTATAAATACATTAATTTCACCTACACTTTTTAAACAATAAGCAAACATTTATGCATTGATATTATTTTTATGTGAATGTGTATTAAAAGAGAAATTTTTAAAATGAAAATTGCCATGTTAAAACATCATACCAAGTTGTATGTTTGCTGTTGGTATGTACAGCTCTGCAAACTACTGTATGGAAGAATTGTTTTCTTAATAAACGTTGTGTACGCTTACAAAGTTCTCAGTGCCTCGTTTTGAATGCCAGGGGCTTTATTACACTACCGATGGGGTGTGGAGTTTCTTCCAGCTGTTTTTAATGGTTTAAAAATAGAATAATCTTCATGCTTCCTCTAAGTGTGCCAAATACTTAGCCTTTTGGGTCAAACGGTAAAAATAGTAAAGTTCTAAATGCAACAGGCTAGCTCAAATTTGCTCCTTGGCAAACATACCAACTCGGTATGAGTTTTAACATGCCAATTTTCATTTTACGAAGAAGAATTTCTCCTTTACAGCAGGTATTTGACATTGTATCCTTTGTGCACCTTTAATTGTTGCCAAACACAGGTGACCAAGTTCTCATCAGCGATTTCTCCCAAGTTTCAACGGACCTGTTGCCTGCTGCAGAGAGGTCTGCGCTGCTCTTCCAGCTGTCCTCATCTCTATCTGGCCGGATATCCTCGAACTGGAGAAGCTGATTCGAGAGAGAGCACTGAATTCCAGACTTCTGTTTGTGTCTTCAGAGAGAGTCATAGTTCAAGGTAAAGAGACATCACATGTCAAACGGCCAGGGGTCCGTTTCCCAAAACATAGTCGCTACTTGTTTCAGACTATGCAAGTGCGATGCAAGTGTTTACTCAAAACCTTCGTTCGTGTGAACCAACATAGTTTGAAGTTAAACCAACATGGCTCGTTCAACGTTTTATGGACTACAGATTTCACAAAACGAGGCGAGAAATGTGCAGTGTAGAATCTAAAAAGCCTGTTTTAGTAGCAAAAAATTCATCTATAGGCAGGATAGTTTAACTCATTTGATTATGGTAAGTAAGTACTCTATGCTGTTTAGTAGGCCTATAGGGTAGGCTAAGGGCCAAATAAGGTTGACGTGTAAGAAATTAATGAAGCAATGAAAGTAAGATATCAGTCTGATATTGTCTTGATGTCCTTAAATCAAAGAAACATGGTAAGTGTCTTACTGGAAACCTCAACAGGGAACACAAACTTAAGCACCTTTATATACACACCAATTATATATATTCAAAGTCGTGGAACATAGTCTGTTGACTGAACAAACCTTTGTTCACCTCAGCTCACACCAAGTGCATACAGGAAAGACCCAAAAATTCACTAAGTGTAAGCAAAGGAACCCCGCAGCTGGCTGTCAATTTCCGGAGCAGACATTCATGTTGATCAACTTGACCATTCACCCAAGAACTTATCCCACTGAAGAATCTCCTAGGGGGTGCCTCCTAGATGAGTCTCTCCGTGCTGCTCTGAGTCTCCACTTTTTAGGCCCTCTACACCCCCGCAGTGTATTAATAGCAATTCCACTGTACTTTCCAAAACTCAGTGTGCTTACGTTACATTTCCAACCACCCATACTTGATCGTATAACAACCCACATTTCATTTAAATAATCCATTGTTAACATCTTCCATTAACTTCAAGAAAAGTCCCTTATTGTTTAATTCAGTGTCTCTGATCTTTCCACCAGTGTGTTTGTGTGTGTGTGTGCGTGTGTGTGTGTGTGCAGGCATCTGTAGCATCTCCTAAGTATGTGCATGTATGTTTGTAATTACTTTCCTTAGACTCATTTGCCCCCTCTCTGTGTCTCCAAAACAGGTGTCTTGTCTGTGGGCCTGTGTGTGCATGTGTGGTGTGTGTGCATGTGCGTGGGTGTGTGGATCCCCTGGCTGCTTGCCAGTGCACTTGCTCTCTGGCTTCGGTCCCCTTGCACTGCTGTGTGTCACAACAACCTTTTTATGCTCAAGCTACAGACTAATATCACAGATTAATCTAACACATTAAGTTTGAATGTTCACCTTAAGTTTAGATATTCACCACATATTCCCCCTTTGAGGCTTATTAAGCCTCACACCCAAACAACTAACAAAGCAAGCATAGGCATCAAACAATGAGCCAGTGAGCGCGCACTCAGGGCCCTACTGCCAATTGGCCCCTACAATTCACTCACCCTCCCAGTTATAAACCAGCGAGACTATTGCAGAACAGCTGTCTTTCTTTACCAACACATAAAGTTACCTAAACAGTGGCTCAGTCCCCTCCTCTTCACCCTGCTGACACATGACTGCACACCAACCCACATGCTCCAACCACCTCGTGAAGTTTGCAGATGACACGACACTGGTGGGCCTCATCTCCAACGGCGACGAGACCCACTACAGGAAAGAGGTGGAGCTTCTGACCAGATGGTGCAAAGACAACAACCTCCTGCTAAACGTCAGCAAGACCAAAGAGATTGTTGTCAGCTTCCAGAGAGGCCACACTCAACACCCTCCACTGACCATCAGCGGTGCTGCAGTGGAGAGGTGAGCTGCACCAAGTTCCTGGGGGTGCACATCAGTGATGACCTCTCCTGGACCACCAACACTGCATCACTGGCCAAGAAAGCACAGCAGCGTCTCTACTTCCTGCGCAAACTGAAGCGGGCAAGTGTTCAACCACCCATCATGACCACGTTTACAGAGGAACCATTGAAAGCATCCTCACCAGCTGCATCACCGTGTGGGGCGGAAGCTGCACTGACTACAACAGGAAGGCTCTACAACGCATCGTGAGAACAGCTAAAGGATAATTGGTGTACCACTCCCATCCCTGCAAGACCTTTACACCACAAGCCTCACCCCAAAGCCATCACAATCGTCAACGATACAAGTCACCCTGCACACAGTCTGTTCAGCCTCCTGCCCTCCAGAAAGAGGTACAGGAGTCTGTTTGCACCACCAGACTCACGAACAGCTTCATCCACCAGGCCGTGAGACTGCTGAACTCTGCCATCCTCACCCGTGAGACTGCTGAACTCTCTCCCCCCTCACCCTTACCCTCACCCTCAGCCCCAGACTGCTGAACTCTCTCCCTCCACACCCTCACCCTCGGACCATTGGACTCCCCCCCCACATTGGACTCTCACCCCCACCTTACCCAAACTGAGACTCTGCATATGCAAAATTGCACACACATGCTGCTATCATATTTATATTTTTATTGCACTAGCCATTACTTTGCACACACATGCTGCTGTTATATTTATATTTATATTTTTATTGCACTAGCCATCACTTTCACAAGAACAACTACCTCTACATGCACACACTCAGTGTTGTCTTGTCTTGTCCCGTCTTGTCGTCTTGACTTGTCATACCTGGTTTAGTTTTTAGCAACACTAGGTAACAGTAGCCCTAAGCAACTGCACTTTATTTATTATTTGCAATAACTTAGCTCAGGATTTGTCTTGTCTTGTGCACTTGCACTTTACTGTTGTTGTTGTTGTTGTTGTCTATGTAAACGCATAGATAGTGAGAAACGTAATTTCGATTCCTTTGTATGTCAAGCACATGTGAAGAAATTGACAAATAAAACTGACTTTGACTTTGGCCCTTCTAATTTTCTAGGTAACCTCTGAGCAATTAAGCTAAAAAGCAGTTTGGCATATTAAGTATAACCTAGACTACATTTAGGGAAAGATAGGGTGAATCTATGACACCCTTAGAGGCAAAAGGTAGAAACAGAGTAGTGAGAGGACAGTGAGAGAGAAAACACAAAGAGAGAGATAGAGACGTTCTGTAACCCGTTCATCATAAACCAGCCCCTTCAATGTCCATAAAGTACACATACTAGCCAAACCTCCACTGGGTCCGCCAGGTCCTTCCGACTAGGCGCAGCTGGTGGGCACTTGCAGGGCGCATGATTGCAGTTGCTCTCAGTGAACAGACAGGCTTTCCTGAAGGGGTGATCTCCTGCCTTAGGCACGTGACCCTCATGCCGGCGTCTCATGACCCACCGGTCCCTGCAGGATCGTGTCCTTCATCGGAGACTCACCAGCCTTCAGCAGCATAAACAGCACTGAGTAGCACCCTCGTCTATTTTTGCTTCGTGCAAAACTTCTCACACACACATACTGCAACCTTTGTCTTTGAGGTTTTTGTACTTTTTACAGGTTATCAGGGGGAATCACCTGTCAGACCTCAGCTGTCCTCACAGCATCATTGCCTGGTTAGATCGATCAACGTCACAGAACAGAGATAGAAAGAGAGAGAGAGAGAGAGTGAGAGAGAGAGAGAGAGAGAAATAGAGAAAGATCATAACAGCAAGCGGAAATCTACTCAATTTACCTACTTTAGTCTGCTCTATTGGGCGGCCTTGCATGTGAGGGCTAGTCCTCCAAATATCCTAACAATATAAGAAAATTAATTTAAATCAGCATATGAACCAGCCATACCAATTGCAGGTTTTGACCATAAATAAACACATACTACATTTATTTGCAGCAAAGATTTAGTTTAGCACAACGCCAACATTAAATGTCAATCATTATAATTCATTACAATTGATGGAAAAACTTAACTTGTAAACTAAACTGGCACTACAAAGACAGCCCGTGGGTCCTTTGACCAGAAACTAGGAAGTGCAGCACAACAGGAAAGAGGCAACGCAACACAGAGCTCTCACTCATCACTCTTAAAGATAAGTTTAAAAGAGTTACTAAACTTATGTGTGCGTGTTGTATCATAATTACGACTACTAACAGGCTCAAAACCTGATAAACATACGTCAGTGTAGATAGACTTACATGCGAATGAATAAACTATTTCAAACAACTTCCGCATACATCCACAAAGTTATTTTGCTAGAGTGATAACAGCAGTAACTCAAAACTGACACGATGATAACAGTGTATTGTAGTATGATGTCGCGTAGAGCAGTGCGTAAAGGTCTCCGTGTAACATACTAGTTGTGCATATGCGAGTAAACAGAGCTTTTCAGATGTGCGTGCGGGGAATTTTCCCGTGTATCGAGAGGGAGAAGAATTCAGATTAATATCTTAATCGGCAAGTCAAATGGACAGGCAACTAGGAAAGATTGCTTTATGGGCTTTTAAAAAATTCTACCGCTGTCTCCCAACCTCTGTTGTCAATTTGCCAGGTAGCGAGGTTATAACTCGACCGTAAGAAATGTCAGATGAGAAGTGACATACGGTACCACCAACTCACATAAAGCTGCTAAACCGATGCATTCGTTTATTTATTTTTAGCAGTCCAAACGATTTATATAATCATGACAAAAACGAGGAACAACTTATTTAACATAATTTCAACTTGTTTCAGATTGTTTAACACGCAATGCAGTTTTAGTTAATCATATTTTCCTTAATTACTTTCCTATTTATTTCACTTAATGAACATGTTTTTCTTTTCAACTTTAGTTTCCATTAATTAGAATTACCTTGGTCTGGGGCTGGTAATCTGGGCTCAGAGGCTGGTTGGGCTGGTAATGAAGAAATTGAGACTGGAAAACTTGCAGTCGTCTGGTTTAGGGTCTACTTCGTCTGAGAAAATTCTATCTTGGTAAACGGAGAAGTAATAAGTAAGCAAAAGCATCAATTAATATATCATTCACCACTCTCCCTTTTGTGTGAGACAGACAGACAGATATACACAAACAGTCACTGTTTCACTCTCTGTGTAGAAATTAAAGTTGAATTAAGTTAGATCTTATTGATACTTTGAATGTTAGACTTTTCCCTCTATCCTTGCCTTTTTATTTATTCTACATTATAGGCCAACAAAAACATATAACTTTATATCTATAACTTTCAGGTGTATAGACAGTTTCTCATTTTTCATTATTTTATTTATTGTTATCTATTAATTAACAATGTCAAATCACCCTTGTACTAAATGGGCATAGTTTTTTCAAACAGAGAGTAAGACAAAGTGTTAGAGTTTAATTAAAATGTCCCTGTTGAACCGAATAACAGTAATTTTTGTTAAGGGCTTTTCATAGTACATTATACACAATAACTATCAACTATTGTTATTAATTACCTAATTGCTGTTAGTAGACTATTTTATCTAAAATCACAAAAGTATATTTTATCCAATTGCTTCATTAATCAATGAAAATGGTCAGATTAATTGCTTATAAAAACATGTAAAATTGCACCCTAGTTCAGGGTTAGCATTTACTCCCACGCTCTCTCACACCCAGATTCACAATCAGTCTTTCGGTTGATGGTCTTACATTGGAAGTGCATCCACCATGTGACTGAACCCCTACATATATTATAGTTATTTATTTATTTTAGTCTTCAGATCCAAATTCTAATCTCTCATAGGTTACACCACTACATTGTTCTAAACATCAGTCCAATTCACTCCCCATTTATGTCTACATCACCATAACTTTTCCTAACATTTCCCTTCTTCTTACTATATTATTTTCTATTTTTCTCATTAGTTATTTACTCTTATTTTATTTATTCTCTTATTCACTTCATCACATCATGGTTATTATTATTATTATTATTCACCTATATTTGATATAATTAATTTACTTCAAACTGTAACTACTTATAATTAAACCTTTTAGCTTGGCAGCATAGCCATAGGCTTACCTTGCACAGCCTTAAGGCGTACACACACACAGTTCCACTCAGCTGTAGGTACAATCACAGAGACTACACTACCCATGGTTCCTGGCCACACCTCAGGTGATAAGCCCTTCTCACATTTCACACCCTTCCTTCAAAACCCCTGGCGGGCTACAGCTCCTTGTCTCTGTCGGTAGATCTTTGGGTCACACAGACGTAAAGAGAGGCACCCTTCTCTCTGTCGGTGGACCATCGGGTCACACAGACGTAAAGAGAGGCACCTCTCTCTGTCTCGCTGGCCAGGCAAATGGCAGCAGATGGGGAGACACTCTCCTCTACTGCAGGCCATCGGGCCTAGCAGACCACAAAGGAACTCGTCAACATGCGCAGCTAAGTAGACAACAATGGACCAGAAGGTCAGAAGTACTTTAACTCGAGTACGTTTTACTGGAAAGGCGACCGGATTCCCTTTCCCCAGTTCTATAGCCGCGATTACAGGGCGACCGGATTCCCCTTTTAGGCTACATTTGTTGAGTTTGATGAAACGAACTGCTCCTCATCCACAGGATTCCCAGCATGACGCTGAGGGAGTACAGTTTCTGTAAATGTCTAATGCGCGACGAACCATAGTAGGAAACCTCTTAATCGAGCACTCGGTTCCCAGCTATAAGCTGAGAGAGAATTCTCCCTACGGCAGTCAAAAGGACTCTTCTTCACTCGGATCACCGCCGATCAACGACTGAACAGTGGCGACGACCTCGCCACGGATCCTCCAACACCCAAGGAAGGACTGGAGCAACTCCACTCGAGACAAAGGACACGCTCAAGCAACTGGCGTAAGGCACTTGGGCATAATTAGAATATGGCTTAGCACAGCAAGAATGTTTAAACTTATGTCTGATGTAAACATGCACACTGTTTTCATATAGACTTTGAGTTGACCATTTGTTATGTTCTGTTATTTGCTACTTTGATAGACAGATCATGCATGCTCTCTCTCTCTCCCTTCTTACTAACCCTGATCTAATGCCCTGCATTGAGATATCTGATCAGAAGGAAGGTTTAGCTAACAATAGCCTAGCCTATTGTTTGAAGCGATTTAATCATTTGCCACGTGCACCACCGCTCTCTGTGATCAGGCAAAGGCCTATCTCACATACCAAATGGGGGGTTGTGGGCAATGACCCCTCCTCCTCTTCTCTCTCTCTCTCACACACACACACCACCTTATTGCCTTGCAGACACACACACACACACACACACACACACATCACTACCTGTAGGATTAGTTCAACCTGTAGTTTGTTAGTTAATAAACTATACCTTTTGAAATAAACTGTGTTTTGTCTGTTATTGCACAAATACTCTGAGAGCCACTGCTAAGACAAGATCCTCACTCACCTTCAAGACTAATGAGACTGATATGAGACTGATTTTAATGAGACTGATATGAGACTGATCATACTAAGACCAATTAATTATTACCAAACTCCATTTATTTGTAGGGTGCGCGCATAAAAGTGGTTATCCCTACACAGTTTGCAGGTGCACAGCCTCACACACACACTTCAATATCCTGACAGACAAACATAAAACGGAGCAGTGCTAAACAACAGTCACTTCCCCGTAACCATTCAAGCAGCCACACTGTTTACAGCCACAGAGGCCATTCACACAATATTCACACATTTTCACACACACATTTCTCACTCAGACCTTGGGTCAACACCCAGTCTACTTACACATAAACAGGTTAAGGAGGCTAAGCTCCCTCCTAGGTAGACACACAGCATAAATTCAAATTACACAGAAACTTTGTTTTGGGCCTTCCCCCTCGGCGTACCACAAGGACCTCTCCTTGCTAAGCGGCAGTTAAACACTTAACACACAGAATACAAGTCAACAGTTACACTGCAGTGCGTTTTAAGCCAACAACCTTGTCCCACTTACTGAGTTCTTTTTAATCAAAAACCTTTACTGCGGAGTTACACCTTAGCCCCAAGCAGAATGACCTCCCTTTTAACCAAATTAATAAGCAAAGCGCTTTCCTTGAGTTTTTAGGCCCTTGGAAGTCACTCAGAGGGTGAGAAGGCTTACCTCCAGCAGCAGATGGCTTTTCTTGAATATCTCGGTAGAACCTCCAAAATTCTGTCGTTGAAACCTCGACAGGGAAGCAGCCTTCACCGTTTTCAGCCAATTCGTAGCAATAACCCAGGCAAAGTCGTGGAACTCAGTTGTTGACGAAAAACCTTTATTCACCTCAGCTCACACAAGTGCATACAGGCAAAAGACCCAAAAATACACTAAGTGTATAGCAAAGTGAACCCACTGCAGCTGGCTGTCTAGTCTCCGGAGACAATAGAGTTGATCAACCCGGAGAGTCACCTAAGAAGCATCCCAGAAGAATCTCCTAGGGATGCCTCCGAGATGAGTCTCTCCGTGCTGCTCTGAGTCTCCACTTTTAGGCCCTCTTACACCCCGCAGTGTATTAATAGCAATTCCACTGTACTTTCCAAAAACTCAGTGTGCTTACGTTACATTTCCAACCACCCATACTTGATCGTTAACAACCCACATTTCATTTAAATAATCCATTGTTAACATCTTCCATTAACTTCAAAGAAAAGTCCCTTATTGTTTTTAATTCAGTGTCTCTGATCTTTCCACCAGTGTGTTTGTGTTGTGTGTGCGTGTGTGTGTGTGTGCAGGCATCTGTAGCATCTCCTAAGTATGTGCATGTATGTTTGTAATTACTTTCCTTAGACTCATTTGCCCCTCTCTGTGTCTCCAAAACAGGTGTCTGTGTCTGTGGGCCTGTGTGTGCATGTGTGTGTGTGTGCATGCGTGGGTGCGTAGATCCCCTGCTTGCCGGTCCCCTTGCACTGCTGTGTGTCAACAACAACCTAATGCTCAAGCTACAGACTAATATGACAGATTAATCTAACACATTAAAGTTTGAATATTCACCTAAGTTTAGATATTCACCACAATAGCTGATAAAATTGATTTTCTGACTTAAAAACACCTTTCAGTTGGCGGCCCATTTTATCTGAATCTAAAATGGGCCATTAGCCTCAGCTAAAATGGGCCACAATTTTTACTGACCTTAGCATTTTCAGAAAATTAAAACGGAAATAATGATATTTGCAGATACACAATGACAACAGTTGATATTTAGCTATGAAATAAAGCTATGGATGTTTCCTGAACAACTAACCAACTTAGCTTTAAACCAACATGGTAGGCTACGATGCACCGTTGAACTAACCAACATCCAAAGTGCGACTGTTTCCCAAACATTTTCGTACCTTCATTGTCTACACCAAGTTGGTTTGAACCAATGGCGTTTCCTAAAAAACGGAAGTTCAGGAGGAGCGTGACGAAATTTGTCACGCCCTTCTCATTAACCTTTTCCGGTAACTTATTCACCGCTCACCTGTCAGTGTTTCTGCTCGCTTCTTTCCGCTCGCAAGGCCTCTGCTTGCTCGCCCGTCTTCCAGTGTTGCTCCTAAGGATGCCTTACTCCGATCGCTGCTCGATAGCAAACACCAACATTTCCCAACTACTTCAAACCACCAGCAGCTACTCAAAGTATTTTCCCCGAGCTTCAGTCGACTTCCCGGTATCCCTCTTCTGCCCGGGCGAATTCTGGCATCGCTACGGAGCCTACCCTTCTGCTTCTCTCCCGCTGCCCGCCAAAGCAGCCTTACACCCTGCCCTTTGCATCGGGAGCGTCATTTGACTTCCACATTTGCGAAGCTTGCAGATACAAAACCAAAGGTGTGTGCTGCGCCGCCTCAAAGCTGTCGCGACCACCTTCCCTATCCCCTTAATGTCTCGCCCGCCTCCCAAAGCTGTAGCGACCGCGTCGCTACACCTTCCCTATCCCCTTAATGTCTCAATGTGATGTCTAATGTGATTAGCTAGTGTTTGTTAGCCGTGATACTAGCTGCCTTACCTGTGCTACTTGCTAATTTCGCTGCTAATACTGCTAATTTCGATGCTAATACTGCTAATTTCGATGCTAATACTAACAACGCAGCTATACTTACAAGGCCTGAATACGTGGTGGGATATTGGCAACCTTTGCTACCAAGCAAATTTTGCGTATGTTTGCACTGAATAGACGTCCGTTTGGGTAATCAGCGCACGGGAAATCGGTTGTGGCTCTTGTATGTATGTTAGCAGGCTGGTAACGACGCTAACCATGCTAAAACGCTGAGCAACTAACCGTGTTTAACAGTAATTAGCCAATGTTCGTTAGCCGCGATGCTAACCGTGCTACCAGTGTTACTTGCTGCCTTCGCCAACGTTGTTAGCGGCTATGCTGACACTGCTCCTGCCTAACAAAGTTTGCTTATTCAGCCTTCGGACGAAAAGTGAAGCGTCTTCAAGCTCCAAAAGAAGTCCAGTCGTTTACAGCCTAGCTCCTTTGATTGCTGTGGCCCGGATAAATGAGAATCTACACAGACAAGGTCTGTTTTCGTGGTGGGACGTTAGCAACGTTTGCTACTAAGCAAACTTATATTGGCTGGTTCCTTCGGAGTTTTACTCGAATTAATTCGGTTACGTTATCTTTAGTAGCTTTGGCAACGTACTTAGTTTGACTAAGGTTCCCTTTAAAAGTGGTTCATGCTGATCAGTGCCCTGATGAAGCGGCTCTCATTTCCCCATGCTGGTGCTTACACACAGTTGAATCGCCCACCACTCCGCAGAGTGGTTTTACTTCTCCATCAAACCCGTCACGGTGTACCCCGTACGCATGTGCAAACTTCGAATTCCACATTAGCAGACATCTTTATCAAATAATCTGGTCCTTAATTTACCGGGTCGTTCCTTCACTCCCATTATAGTCATCCCTCTCCCGTTTTTGAGCCAGCATTTGTATTGAGTGAAATAGCGCCCCCGCTTCCCCTAACATTGTCCATTGGGGCTATGAGGCGAAACAAGGTATTACACTCCTGTGGCATCAAGCCGAATTGGCCTACTAGTCACCACGAATGACAAATAACATTTTGGCATTTTTGCTGGGCTGGCATGGTTTTCCCACGCAGGGACTTGGCTTTCACATAACCTCGTTATGTCTCCTTTGCAGTTGTCCTGAGGCACAAGTGTGCAGTGTCTCAACATGCATCGTTCTCGTTCCATCGTTTCGTTTATTTGCCAAATAGATTTCATATGTCCGGAATCTAGCTATTTTAGTGGATCGCGTACAATATGCACATGTTTTGTTGGGTACTGGTATCCATATTGGTTCGATACTTGCAGGATTCCTTACACTGCAGCCTGCGTGGCTGCAGATGGAGTACACTTGCCAACTACTTTATCAATCACTACAGGCCAGCAGATCTCGCACAGTTTAAAGCATTGTTTACAGGTGCACACACATGGTTGGCACAAGTCGTTTGATGCACCAAGCTCGCTCTGCTAGGCTATGCTATTTTCTCTATTTGGTCTGCAATAAAGCTTCAAAACCAGGCTGTTTACAGCATCCATCACTTATATAACGCACACAGAGAAGAAGCAGGAGAGGGGAGACACCTCCTGTTGCACCCCAAGCCAACACAAACTGAATAAATACACACATGAACATCACAGTGGGACTGGCTGTCTTCTACAGCAGCACCTATTCTATGCTCACCACTGCTTGTTTTGGGCTACTCTGCCACTGCCAGTGTAGGGCTTGGAGCCTGTGCCCCTGTTGGAGAGCGCCGGACGTTGAACTACTCGTTTAGGCTACACTGCCGCTGCTAGCGTAGAGCTTGAAACCAGTGCCCCTACTGGAGAGCGCCGAATGTTGAACTGGACCACTGCTCGTATTAGGCTACACTGCCACCGCCAGTGTAAGGCTCGGAACCGTGCCCCTACTGGAGAGCGCTGGATGTTAAACAGCACCGCTGCTTGTTTTAGGCTACACTGCGGCTGCCAGTGTAGGGCTTGGAACCATGCCCCCATGACCGCTGGATGTTGAACTGCATTACTGTGTCGTCCTGGGCAGGTGGGCAGGAATATATTTCGGAGGTTGAACCACCCACGGAAAACGGGACCTCCTGGAAATGACCCAGTAGCATTTTATAGACTTATGCTTTTTAGCGCCACTTTGAAATCGAATAATTTTACACGTAGGTTAATAGCGCTTTGCCTGTAACGGTTATCTTATTTTTCATAATCTTAACAGTGGTGTAGCACACGTCCACTCTTGGCTGTCCAACCCTGAGTAGCCATTTGTTATGGTGCTGGTAAAGGAATTTTTCCCAGACTTCCCAATGTTTTTTCCACAAAATTGGCAAGAGAGTGGTTTTTCTTTGGGTAACGTGGGTTTTCGCCTTTCCCCGAGAGTGTGACTGATAAATAATCGGAGATAATTTAGTCATGTTCTGTAGGTCCAAAAATAAGTAAGTACATAAATAAATAAATAAATAAATAAATAAATAAATAAATAAAAGGGTGGCTACATAAAGAGTAATTTATTTCGTGCAAAACATCAAAGGGCAACGCATCCGTTTTGGTTCACGCCTCAGAATGCTCCCCTTTGCAAATTCCCACACACTGGCAGCTATCGCGCTAGTTCCCACGCACGCTTCGTCTGCCCTGTTTATTTCCGCTAAGAAAATTGAGGAGTACCTGCGTACTCTGGTCAATGCATCAGCTCTAGCAGCAGAACTAGTTCACCTCACGGACAGTGATTTCGCTTTGCCTTCCAGAATTCCAGAATATTGGCTCCGGCTGTGGCCCCGGACCTGACTCCAGTACCATCATTGACAGAAGCACCTTCGGTTTAATGCCTCAATGTTCTCCATCGCAAATTCCTACACATTTGAGGCTATCGGGCTGTGCCCATGCACGCTTTGTCTGCCCTGTTTATTTCAGCTAAGGAAATCGAGGAGTACCTGCGTACTCTGACCAACGCTTCAGCCGTAGCAGCAGAACTAGTTTACTTCCCAGTCAGCAAATTGCTCCCTAGCTACTGCATTTCTCTAACGATTAAAGGTATCCGTAAGGCCAAACCGGTTACTCTCGACTTTCGGCTCCCCATCACCATTCATTTGCTGATTTCCTGCGTTCAAACCCCATACAGGCCTAACGCTGATGGCTGCGTTCTTTCTGGCGTATTTTGGGCTGCTTAGATGTAACGAATTCACGACTTCCAGTGCCAATTTCAACCCTCAAATTCACCTACGCGTCCGCAACCTACAATTCTAGATTCATTCATTATATCAATTACCGTGCCTCCGTCACCTCTCAGAATGATCCCCTCTTCATGTCCGACGGACGGCCAATTACACGCTCACTGTTCAATCCCACCTTAAATCCATAACTACTCAAGTAAGAATCCCAGCAGATTGTTACTCCTCTCACTCTTCTCGAATTGGCACAGCCACCACCGCAGCATCTAACGGTCTCCCCGAGCTATTATTCAAAACCCTCGGCCGATGGTCCTCGGATGCTTATCAGTTATACATCTGATGTAATCCATCAGATCTAAAGAAAGCTCAGCTAACACTTACGTTGTGATTCGTACTGCACGGTCCTGGCCAAGGGTCCCTTAAACATTTGCCTCTTTTGGGGTGCTTGCTCGGTTTTTCTCATGACACCTGCCTGCGTAGGGTCATGCGAAGACTTGTTAGCACATCAGGACCCTGGCCTGCGAACTTGCCCAAATACGCTCTACTCGCATATCATTTAAATGTCTCACTTGCCATCAATTTAAAATGTTTCACACTATCTCATGAGATACTTTCTAAATCTTATTCGGGATCGATCATGCCTCTCGGGTGCTCGCGTGTCCCGTCGGACTTCTGCCGCGCAGTCGTTCTGCTGGGGCCTCGTGGATGCACCTTGTGATCCGTCCTGCCTGCGCAGGCGGCTCTACCGCGTAGAGCCTGGATCAAGAGACGCTCGCCAACTGTATTTGTACATGCTCATTCTCATCGCCACCTCAGATCGATCCCGAATGCTTCTCGGGTGCTCGCACGTCCTGCCAGTCTTCTGCCGCGCAGTCGTTCTGTCAGGAACGGCGGACGCACTTTTTGATCCGTCCTGCCGCAGCAGGCGGCTCTTCCGCGGAGAGCCCCGGATCAAGAGAAGCGCCCCAAATTCTCTTTATCTTACAGTTTTTCTCGATTGTTAACACACAATTCCTTTTTCATTCCTTCAGACACAATGACCACAACATGTAACTCATGCACCAACCCCATTAACCGATTCTGCTAAACTACGAACACAATTCCTGCTTTGCACTGAAATTGCAGTTCTACAACACACTTTTTCAAAACACTATAGACAATTCTCTGCGTTTGGCACCATTTTCATGACAGAAATCTCTTGTTTTCGAAAGGAGCACACAGTGATTCAAAATTCTAAAGTCAAATGCCCTACTATGTACATTGACTCATCACATCGGCAAACACCTGTCACACAGCTTTACAATTAGCTATCAGAGCTTTGGAAGAGGCAGAGCCACAGCTAGAGGAATGAGAGTAAAAGGAGGAGGGCGGGGAGGACATGGACGAGGACGAGAAAGAACCGTAATCTCTGATGAGATCAGAGCCATTTTGTTGACCATTTGGTCAACGAAATTATTTTACAGTAGTTGTTTAGTTGTTTACGTATCTCTCTCCATATTCTACAATCCTCAACACAATTGAGTGGAGATGAAAGTGTATGACCAAATCCACAAAATTGTGATGCGTGTACCCTTTCTCTAAGCTATGGAAGACGCATGTGGAAATATAGCAATTGATGCTTTTCATGGATGGATTCGCTGCTAGGCCAGGAAAAACATTGCATGTGATGCGGATGAGGTGCTGTGGCCACACAAAAACAGAAGAAAGGATGCAGCGTAATTTTGTTTTGTAACTGTATTGGCTACAGTAAATTCTTCTGTTCTATTGTATGTAGACCACTGTAGGTGCAGCTTTGTGTTGATTGGGATGCACAGTGTGTACACTGTTTTTGTGGGAAAAATAAAATATATTTGTAACAATGTATAGGCTATGTGCGTTCTGACTAAAAAAAAATATTCTAAAATAAAGCACACTTTTGTATGTACTGTCTGTAGCAAGTGTAACACTGAACAAAAAAGGCCTAAATCATGATGAATGGAGAAGAAGTGTTTTCCATTTATAATAGTGTTTTACATTAAGCACATCAGGTCAACTGGTTGTTATAAATGTCTATTCATATGATGGTTTGTGTTTGTCATTTGACAACAAAATAGCATTTTGAGAAGAAATAACATTGTTTTGAATGCAAAGTTTCATTTTGCAGGAGAAGTGAGTGGTTTTGTCCATTGTGTGTGTGTTTTTTTGACTTGTGTGTAGAGTTCTGAGAGTATGAGGCATGCTTTCAGGAAATGTGTTTAAACAATTGAGAAAAACTGTAATAATCGCTCGTTTACTCAAATTTCGGAACGTGAACTAGTGAAACATAGTTTAAACTACTATGTTTCCAGATGTGTTCGGAAAGCCTTGTTTATTGTCGGAAGCAGAGGGAAACAATCCGAAGTAGGCTATGACCCTTGTGAATGGAATTTAACAAAGATGACAAATTATGTAGCGATTATTTATAGCCTATTAATAGGCTATTTCACATAATGTCGGGAATAATTGTGTACTAGGAAATAAACAATAGAAACTGAATAAATGTAATGGTGTTAAGTATCACTGCACCCTATACACTGCTGGCTTAGTGTTCATTTGTAATATAGTGATAGGTTTGCAAGACATTTAACATCAAACTCTAGCATTGTTTATTAAATGACGCTGACCTCTGGATATGAACACAGATGAGTTGTGACTATGCACGTCTCAAGAGTAGCCTACTGTAATATAAATTAAGCTATAGGAAATCTCCCTGACTTTGAAGTCATGTGGAAGCAAAAGTCTACATAAATGCTTTATTATTGACATCACATAGACTACGAGTTTCAATCGGCATTATTGTACAAATAGCCTACAATTAGCCATCACAGCTAGCCTGATTAAAATAGCTTTCAAAATGCTATTTTGCATAGACAACAGATGATGCACCATCTGTAAATGCATGTGCTTATAAGGCAATATGTTACACGCTATCAACAGTAGGCTCATTGCTTACAATGCACGCAATGACGGAGGAGCTGGAGGTTTATTTTCACCTTGGCAACCTGCATTCAAGTTTATGAACACAACATGCAGGCTGTCATAAATTGGTCACACTATGTTAATATGTAACAGGGGAGACACATTCACCCTGAAACTACAAGAAACGTGGCAGTTGAGAAAATCAACAATTTCATGTAGCACCTTAATTGTGCATCATCCCGGATTGGAACCAGAGTACTATCAACAAACACAGGTGTGCATAACCTGGGGTGCGTTTCCCAAAGCGTCGTTGCTAACTTCCTTAGCAACTTCGTAGGTTTGAACGATGGTCTTACCACACTGCTGTTTCCCAACACCATCGTCCAGACTTAGCAACCAACGATGTTTACAACTACAGTAGTCCGATGGATCGTTCAACGACGCAAGTGTTTCCCAACAACAAAGTCTGGACGAACCATCGGAAGTTCCATCGTGAAGCTGTGCAGTTGGAACGATTAGCATGGACCTGTCGTGAGACCGTCGTGTTTGTTCACGTGACGTCTTGCTCGTCACCTTTGGCCTTTTTGTGGCGGATTAGGCGGCTGTCTGTGCGTTACTGCCACCAGCTGCATAAATGATGTTACTCCCAATTCACTTAATTATAGGTATTGCATTGCCAGATCATGTAAAAAGAAGGTAGAAAACACACCCGATAACACACAAAAAGCTGTTGCAAAATGTGGTTGGATAAAAGTTAATGTGCGTCAGTGATGTTAATGAGCACTTTTGTAAAATTGTGATGTATGTGCACTGATTACTGACCCACAAGCACGGTTATTCCATTGCCCCGTAGATCATTTTCACCTGTTACAAATTGATTACTCTTCGGCAGGATTCGAACCCATATCTCACCGAAAAGACAACACTTCCTTTGACAGACCAACGAGCTAACCACTCATCCACCTCACCACTTACCTACATGGAGGGAGTGGTTATATTTATAGCTGTTGCTCCATGCAGTATAAATTAAATATACAGGCATATGATACAAACAGTCAGTCGGTTGTTATTTTTAATGAGTAGGGCACACGATTGTGTTTACGGAGATATCCCAAAGTTTCTACAGCTGTCATACCGGCTTAAATGAAATGAGACTACGTTTATGTCCTTATGTAGATCAATCGTTTCTGTCGTTATCCGAAACGAATGCATCCGAATACTCTCCGAGCACTTCCGAAACATCTGGGTACTTTGCAGTTTGAACCACCTAAGTCCAAACTAACAACAGTTCAGACTTCCATCGTACTTTGGTGGTTGGAGATTTTCGGGAAACAGTCGGTTGTGGGGTGCTGAGTAGTTTGAACCTACGTTGTACAACGGTGGTTTAATGCTAACCTCCGTCGTTGTTTGGGAAACGCACCCCTGTTCTCTACCAACAGCACCACAGACACCAGCTCCTAGCTTATGGAATTTAGAGGTACTTGAAGGTACGTCACAGCATGAGTTGCTTAAGCTACACTGCCAAACAAGTTGCAAATATCCAGTAGCGGTTTTTGGGGGGGTTGAGGGGGCAATTGCCCAGGGCGCAATTTCGTGAAGGGCCTATCATTACCTATCATTACCTATCATATCACTGTGTAGAAAATTGGCAAATTGCCGCCCCTTCGGGCTGCAGGCGCCCCTGCTGAGAATGCACAGAAGCCCCAGTGCACAGAAGCTGTGTGAGGAAGGGGAGAGAGGAGGGGGCGCCGGGGACAGTTCACCTCTGGATCTCTCAAATGCAACGCACAAGCGGGCAATACTTTGCAATTAGTGAGCGAAAGTCAGTCACACATAAGCTTTCTTCTCAATAATGCACATTTCATTCATAATATATTTAGAGGTTTATAATTCCTGCATGTTTTTTAATTGTGTGAAAGGGCTATTAAAAAAAGGGCAATACAAAATGATTATGTGGTCACCGAGGTGAATTGGTTTAGTCTTAACTCCTGGTCGGCAGTGACACTGTTTGGGAATGGAAAATACAGTATGTTGACTTGACTGTCCAGTGACAAACAAAAGGAAATGGACAGAAAAAGGTCAAAGCCATTAGAAGAGTAAAAACGAGCAAAAGATGAAGGTATGCAACTGTTCTCTCTGCATGCTTACTTTATCCATGCCATGAATGAAGGGCTAATGTCAACCAAGGTATAACCCTTTTTTAAGCATTCTAGCTATGATGCTACGATTGCTATACTCAACAATAATTCGGTCTTAGCTCAACAAACAAGATCTAATTTCACCATAACATTTGGCTTTGCAACAGAACTGTTACAAGTTCAGTTATTATTGATTTCCATAATCTGGGTTAACGTTGAGCCCTGTAATTAGCCAACAGAATGTTATTATGGTCGTTTCAACATTTGCAATTTGCTGCAACTCATAGTTTGCACAGTTTAACTATAGGCTAGTTTAGCGTAGTTAACCAATCATACCTGAACGTGTAACAAGCATACTGAATTCGAGGTAGTAACCAAGGAGCTAATTGTTCCTCCCTAAAAGATAGATTAATATAGCGTCTAATGACGGGTTCTTTAACAATATTTCAGAGCATCCTCTGCCATTATATTATTTGTTGTATATTTATATATCTGAGTGTATATATTTTGCCACTATGTTTAGTATTTCATTGTATTTTTTGAAAGTTTTGATAATGAGAATCACTATATAGTCATCATAAAACATGGCTGCTTGTGCAAAAATATGATTTTTTTCCTCGGAGGGGGTCTCGCCCGGGGAGTAACTCAATGTAGAACCGCCACTGCAAATATCCTCGTAGATCAATTGATTTGCTACAATAACGGCCTTTTAGATTCTACACTGTATATTTCTCACCTCGTTTTGTGAAATCTGAGTGATACAACGTCAAACAACTAAGATATTTGAAATGATGGAGGATTTCACGACATTCGGTCCGCCATGTTAAAACTAAGCACTCAGAGGCATAGTTGCAAACCTCAGTAGTTACCAACGTCATTGCGAATGTTCGTGTTTTGGGAAACACGTGCCTGTGTTGGTCGCACCCTGTTGGCACTATGTTGGTTTACACTATGTTGGTTCACATGAACGATGGTTTTGAGAAAAGGTTGCATCGCACCTACATAGTTTGAACCAAGTAAGTTGCTATCAAAGTTAGCAACTATGTTTTTGGGAAACGGACCCCTGTATAGTATTGGAAGTAGGCTACCATATCCACGCACACTACATAGGCATTAGATTAGGTTAATTACACTCAGTGTGAAGCACTTAAAAACACAAGTCTTGTTGAACTAAAAGTTATTTAAGTGTTGAAGTTTCTAATTGCTGTATTGCACATGAAATAGACAAGGGAAAAAACAAGGAGGCTGACCTGAAGGGGCTACAGATGAAAATTAGCCTAGTTGCTTTGCTAACTCTGGCACATTTACATTTTTGATTCAAATGCAAATGTTGATGAACCCTATGAGCCCGATGGACGCAAAATGCGTCCAAATTTACACCTATTCTTCTCTGTTGAATTACTCCAGAATGGTACATTGCAGAGAGATGGCACTTATACCAAACAAAACAGCAGAACCAGTGCTTTACAACATGATCTCCCGTTTATTTGTGAGCAAGTATCGGCAAGATATTAATATTTAAAAATTCACCAAAATCTCTCATATTAGCGCTTTGCACAAGCATTACTCTTGTTGAAATTACTGCGAAATCGTGATCGGATAGATAATCAGAAGAAAGTAAAGAATCTCAGCTTTGCAATGACACCAAGCACATATTATCACATTAATTTATCACGTTAAAACAAGGGATGAAATATTTGCCAAGTAATGATTTGACAATTTTTCACGTCACGTTATTTCCGTCAGGCACAGACTACATATTTATCAACATTGATAAGCCACTGAATATGCCACCATCATAGTTCTTATATTGCCAGATTCCAGACAATCTCCTCTACTCACATATGAAAAGATATCCCCACTGACAGCATCCTATGGACAGGTACTTGCAAGAATACAAGATGTTTTAATACGCAATATGATTTTTTATTGGTTTAGTATTTTTTATAAAATCAGTGCAAATAGTAGCTCACCAAATGAAACCACATCTGGATAGCCTAGACTGTCCTGAAAGAAACAAGATATAGCATGTATGTATGGCCCTTACAATGACGAAGATATGAGCTTAAAAGTAAAAGTAGTAAAAATACCCTGAAAATAGCCTAGGTCCAATAGGGTTAATGTACATTGACCCTTTTGAATAAAAATACAAATAAATAAAAAGGGAAAGGAATAGACAGGGACAGAATGTCAGTCCACAGAAATAGCAAGGGCATTACATTTAGCAAGGGTAACTACTAGGGGTGGCACGGTTCACAAAAGTCGCGGTTCGGTACGTGTTGCGGTTTGAGGTCTGCGGTTCGGTACGTATTGCGTTTTTTTTATTTTATTTAATCTTAAAGTACTCTATATTTGGGCATATACTATTTACCTTAAATAACCATAGTTTTTAAGCATTTAAGAGAGGTTAAAATTATAGTTAGAATGAAATAATCATGCACAAACTGAGTTTGAGTTGACATAAGCGTATTTTATGAACAGTCTCTGATAAAAAGCCAGGTAGTATTTTGAAACAGCAAGAGGGAAGACATGGATGATTTTAACAACTTTTTTATTTACTACAGTATTTATACAAAGTGTCAGGAGCGTTTGCTGCCATCTTGTGGCATCTAGAGGAACCAGGTGTCTTTTGCCCGAGACAATGTGCTATTTTGACGACGGAAAAGTGAACATTGCACCTGGCGCATGGTTTAAAAGGGTTGGTCCTAAGTTACCTAATTAATCATAGGTGTGTTCGGGGCGTAACATGCAATAAACCAATCAGAGTTTATACTCTCATTCCCTTTAACTCATTCAGTGCCAGCCATTTTCAAAGTTGGTCACGTCCCAGTGCCAGATTTTTGAACATTTCAGTGTTTTTTCAAGACCCACAGAAAATTGAGTTCTATGTCTGTGTCAACAAAAAACATACCAAAAGAAACTCCAGACTTTCCTTTATCATCAGAAAAAAAATGTGTTTGTACCTCTTTCCATTCCTTAGCAATTGTCTGGAGAACATGGGTGGGTGTAACTAAAAATGCTGATTTCTGACCAAAATACTGAGAAAAACGGCTTTTTGTAATGAGCAACATTTCAAGCAGAAAATGTATTTGATTACAATTGTTTTTGCTTCAGAGACATCTCAAACATTATGAAAAGTGATCCCATTGTATACTGCACCAAAAATAACGCTAGCAACATTATTTAGCAGCTATTTATGTACAGCACACTATGTTATACTGTAACTGTAGTGCTTCTAGCTCTCCCCCTGTGTGTGCGCGTGTGTATGCATGTGTGTGTACAGCAGAGAAGACCTATAAACACGATCTAAAATACCGGTCCATACATCTAGTATCGGTAATAAATGTAATATTTCTGAACGTCACCAAACACGATATAAAACATTGTAACATTTTAGTGTGGGAACTTGGCTCAGAGAGGGATAGGCAAACCGAAACCGAACCAAATATACAACGCCTTCAGAGCAAAATAACATCGTATTCCACAGGATCCGCACACAGAACAACTAGATTAACACATGCGAATGATAGCACAGAAAATTATGATGGGGAGAGTGCAGTGAATCCGTGCGCTTACCAAATGTAGAGAGCTGGGTCGTCAGTGACTTGCTGTCGGCGCAGACGGGTCAGTCAAGTGCAGGTGTAGCTATCTATGAAACAGCGCAACAGGCTGCTCATTATGCATTACCTAAAGTGAAATTAATCTATTGGTGGCTTGCAGAAGCTAAACGTGAGATGTTGCTAAGAAAAACAGTAGCTTCAACATACGTGCTGACAGGATTTATTTTGATCAAGCTAGCAGTGTGCAAAACTGCGAGCAATTGAGCAAGCCAGGTCCAGTGTCTCTTCTTTGAGACAATGTTAGATGATCACATATCCACACTGATACTGGTACTACCCACAGAATGGGTTCCCTTGTGATTACAACTTTGATTTTTGTACACAAGCTAGATCAGATGATTACCCCACCTCCCCTGTAAAAACGCAATTGACTCGATAACGCGTCATTGGCACTGGGCGTTACTATCGTAAAGACGCGTTTTCGCGTCATTGGCATCGAATGAGTTAAAAGCCAGCTTTGTCCGTGGCTTGTTGCTATTACAATGGCGTGTTTCCCATCAGGAGCTTTTTCTTTGAAGACTGATCTGCTCGTGCATGAGCAGTTAATCTTCTGGGATGGATATTTAAGTCTGTTTTTTTACACTTACTGTTTCCCTTTGGTTATGAACAATGTGTGCTCCCTTTGGTTATGAACAATGCGTATATGTTTATTAAAAAAACGGATTGCTCAATAAATGTGCATTATTGCAAAATATGTATCAGTGTTTATGTCGTTGCACTTAGTAAATAATCAGATTCGTAGTCGTATGCAATTGGACATCTTTTTGGAGCTTGAAGACGTTTAAGCCCTGTTGTTGGCATGATGTGTTAATAACCATGCCTTTAGTGGATAGCTATCATCCCCTAACAGCGACTCATCAAGAGGGGGATCCCTCTCGTTATATCCCAACGCGTTGTGCACCCATAAAATAGCTTTTCAGCAATGCGCAACTGACGACAGACCAGGGTTTTGTTGGTCACTGGCGGATTTAATTTTTGCGTCCTTATAATAGCATCTGGCACGCTTTGCGCCAGACCACACCTCTTCTTTTCGCGGACACACCGTGATGGCGCAGTGTCATCTGCTATCTAGACAACGTGATTTTTGTTTTTGCCTGAAAAATGAACGGTGCGCTGGCACAGAATAGTAATGACACCATGCGCACGTCGCGAATGCACAGTGTGCCGCTGCATGATAGGGCCCACAGAGTTTTCATAATTGGAAGAAAGAAAAATGAGTTCTTAAAGCTTACTTTTGAACAGATGTGTGTGTTAAACTTAAACTGTTATGTGGCGACCAACCAACCACCTATATACAAAAACAGAATCAAAAACTCTTCTAATTCCTGACAGTGAGGATGTATTTTTAATTTTTTTATTAAAGTGCAGTGTTTTAAAACGTATGGCTGGATTTGTTATCTAATCTGCACTGCCACTGTATTCTTAACGATTTATAACAAAATACACACACAGCCAATATAAAATATTGCAATAAAACCAATCACTGCACTGTTTAAAACAAACATCCCCTGCTCACTTAATTTTCATATTCTTCTGCAAGAAAATCAGTTTGTCAACGTTTTCTGGCAAGAGGCGAGACCTACTTGCAGTTAGAAAATAGAAAGTCTATTTTTCTGCGCGTGTTCTGCGCATATTCATCCAAAATCCCATTGAAAGCTATAGGCACAGCTATACAATTCATGTCAACTGTGCTATCAATGCCTGTATTGACACAGGGAATACCTCAAAACCTTGCGACTGTCTGCAAAATATTACCATTCGCTTACAACTGCAACAAACGCTGAAAGCTACCAATATTGGCATCATATCAGATCTGCACTACAAGGGCATTGACTAGCCTACATAACCACAGAAACTGAAATACCTGTGAAGTTGTCACGCTGTCCAGTCAAACATGTTGTAGGTATAATTGTTTAGCTTTTATGTTCTTAATAGGAAGAAGCAAGATTTTGCTGAAGATTTCTTCTTCAGTGTATTCTCAATACAAGAAAAGCATCAATCGCTAGTCTGCTGTCGGCCACTCGAGCTATAAAAAATAGCCACCTCGTTCTTGTCATTCAGTGTTTCCTACTTGGTTTGATAAATCTAGTCAATAAGGCACTAGGCAAAACTGAGGTCCATAAGTCACTACATTTAATAATTTATTTACCCGATGTAGGCAAAGTGACTGTTGGCAAAGAGGTAGAGTTTATCATAACTTTATGGAAGGGGTTAAAACGCGTTCGCTTTTCTTGTACCGGTGTACTGTCGAAATGGGCTGCTTCGTCGAATGAGCTACCCGTAGCATAAATCGACGGTGGCGTCTATCGATTTACCTACCGCGTCGAAATAAGCTACCTACGGTTTTCGCTTACAGTTGTATAGATTCAAAGCTAACCTCCTCAGTTTTATAAGATATGTCTTTGGATTACAGATTTCTGGATTAGAGAGTTGTATGCTGTTTGCATACGGTAGGCTAATCATACTCTATACCTAGTTATGTAGAATTTCAACTAATTTAGAGGTTAAATGCGAAGGCAGTTCATTTCGACAGTCGTACTACGCTATCAAATAAGGCTCCTACTAAAGGTAGCTCAGAGGTAGCCCATTCTGACAGCCCACTTGACCCATCAAGTAGTGCTACTATGTACAATCACTGCTATTCACTCATTTATATGAATATAGGTAAAAGTAGCTCATTTCGACAGGCGTATCTTCTATCAAATAAGGCTCCCACTAAAGGTAGCCCATTCTGACAGCCCACTTGACCCATCAAATAAAGCTCCCACTGTATAATCACCACCACTCACTCATTTATATGAATACATGTAAAGGTAGCTCATTTCGACAGGCCTGTATCTTCTATCAAATAAGGCTCCCACTAAAGGTAGCCCATTCTGACAGCCCACTTGACCCATAATAAAGCTCCCACTGTACAATAACAGCCATTCACTCATTTATATGAATATAGGTAAAGGTAGCTCATTTCGACAGGCCTGTATCTTCTATCAAATAAGGCTCCCACTAAAGGTAGCCCATTCTGACAGCCCACTTGACCCATCAAATAATGCTCCCACTGTACAATAACAACCACTCACTCATTTATATGAATACAGGTAAAGGTAGCTCATTTCGACAGGCCTGTATCTTCTATCAAATAAGGCTCCCACTAAAGGTAGCCCATTCTGACAGCCCACTTGACCCATCAAATAAAGCTCCCACTGTAGAATACCACCACTCACTCATTTATATGAATACATGTAAAGTAGCTCATTTCGACAGGCTTATATTTTCTGTCAAATAAGGCTCCCACTAAAGGTAGCCCATTCCGACAGCGCTTGACCCATCAAATAAAGCTCCCACTGTAGAATAACCACCAGTCCTCTATTTATATGAATATGTATAGAGGTAGCCAATCTTGACAGACATATATCTTCACCCAAAAATCATCCACTAAAAGTAGATTACAGCATATCGAAATCCTTGTCTTCGTTCATTCACGATTATCCCTAATCTACTTTTAGTGGATGCATTTTTTGGATAGAAATACACGTCTTCTGATTGGCTACCTCTATACATATTCATATAAATAGTGAGGGTGTTATTTCTAAGTGCTCATTATTTGATGGGTCAAGCCTGTCGAATGGGCTACCTTTAGTGGGAGCCTTATTTGACAGTAAATATCAGCCTGTCGAAATGAGCTACTTTACATGTATTCTTATAAATGAATGAGTATGGTATTCAACATGGGAGCTTTATTTGATGGGTCAAGTGGGCTGTCAGAATGGGCTACCTTTAGTGGGAGCTTACAGATAGGAAATGTATCCTGTCGAAATGAGGCTTTACCTTTACCTGTATTCAGATGAGAGTGGTGGTAATTCTACAGTGAAAGCATTATTTATGGGTCAGTGGGCTGTCAGAATGGGCTACCTTTAGTGGGTGCCTTATTTGATAGAAGATACAGGCCTGTCGAAATGAGCTACCTTTACTGTATTCATATAAATGAGTAGTGGTGGTGATTGTACAAGTAAGAACGTCTTGGGTCAAGTGGGCTGAGAATGGGCTACCTTTAGTGGGACTTATTTGATAGAAGATACAGGCCTGTCAATCAGACCTTAATTCAATAAATGAGTGGTGGTGGTGATTATACAGTGGGAGTTTATTTGATGGGTCAATAGGGCTGTCAGAATGGGGCTACACTTTACTGGGAGCCTTATTTGATAGAAGATACGCCTGGCTGAATTCAGCTATTTTACCTGTTTTCATATAAATGAGTGAATAGCAGTGTTGTACATAGTAACTACTTGGGGTCAAGTGGGCTGTCAGAATACGGCTACCTCTGAGCTACCTTTAGTAGGAGCCTTATTTGATAAGCGTAGTACGAACTGTCGAAATGAACTGCCTTCGCATTTAACCTCTAAATTAGTTGAAATTCTACATAACTAAGGTATAGAGTATGATTAGCCTACCGTATGCAAACAGCATACAACTCTCTAATCCAGAAATCTGTAATCCAAAGACATATCTTATAAAACTGAGGAGGTTAGCTTTGAATCTATACAACTGTAAGCGAAAACCGTAGGTAGCTTATTTCGACGCGGTAGCGTAAATCGATAGACGCCACCGTCGATTTATGCTACGGGTAGCTCATTTCGACGAAGCAGCCCATTTCGACAGTACACCGGTACAAGAAAAGCGAACGCGTTTTAACCCCTTCCATAAAGTTATGATAAACTCTACCTCTTTGCCAACAGTCACTTTGCCTACATCGGGTAAATAAATTATTAAATGTAGTGACTTATGGACCTCAGTTTTGCCTAGTGCCTTATTGACTAGATTTATCAAACCAAGTAGGAAACACTGAATGACAAGAACGAGGTGGCTATTTTTTATAGCTCGAGTGGCCGACAGCAGACTAGCGATTGATGCTTTTCTTGTATTGAGAATACACTGAAGAAGAAATCTTCAGCAAAATCTTGCTTCTTCCTATTAAGAACATAAAAGCTAAACAATTATACCTACAACATGTTTGACTGGACAGCGTGACAACTTCACAGGTATTTCAGTTTCTGTGGTTATGTAGGCTAGTCAATGCCCTTGTAGTGCAGATCTGATATGATGCCAATATTGGTAGCTTTCCAGCGTTTGTTGCAGTTGTAAGCGAATGGTAATATTTTGCAGACAGTCGCAAGGTTTTTGAGGTATTCCCTGTGTCAATACAGGCATTGATAGCACAGTTGACATGAATTGTATAGCTGTGCCTATAGCTTTCAATGGGATTTTGGATGAATATGCGCAGAACACGCGCAGAAAAATAGACTTTCTATTTTCTAACTGCAAGTAGGTCTCGCCTCTTGCCAGAAAACGTTGACAAACTGATTTTCTTGCAGAAGAATATGAAAATTAAGTGAGCAGGGGATGTTTGTTTTAAACAGTGCAGTGATTGGTTTTATTGCAATATTTTATATTGGCTGTGTGTGTATTTTGTTATAAATCGTTAAGAATACAGTGGCAGTGCAGATTAGATAACAAATCCAGCCATACGTTTTAAAACACTGCACTTTAATAAAAAAAAATTAAAAATACATCCTCACTGTCAGGAATTAGAAGAGTTTTTGATTCTGTTTTTGTATATAGGTGGTTGGTTGGTCGCCACATAACAGTTTAAGTTTTAACACACACATCTGTTCAAAAGTAAGCTTTAAGAACTCATTTTTCTTTCTTCCAATTATGAAAACTCTGTGGGCCCTATCATGCCGCGGCACACTGTGCATTCGCGACGTGCGCATGGTGTCATTACTATTCTGTGCCAGCGCACCGTTCATTTTTTCAGGCAAAACAAAAATCACGTTGTCTAGATAGCAGATGACACTGCGCCATCACGGGTGTGTCCGCGAAAAGAAGAGGTGTGGTCTGGCGCAAAGCGTGCCAGATGCTATTATAAGGACGCAAAAATTAAATCCGCCAGTGACCAACAAAACCCTGGTCTGTCGTCAGTTGCGCATTGCTGAAAAGCTATTTTATGGGTGCACAACGCGTTGGGATATAACGAGAGGGATCCCCCTCTTGATGAGTCGCTGTTAGGGGATGATAGCTATCCACTAAAGGCATGGTTATTAACACATCATGCCAACAACAGGGCTTAAAACGTCTTCAAGCTCCAAAAAGATGTCCAATTGCATACGACTACGAATCTGATTATTTACTAAGTGCAACGACATAAACACTGATACATATTTTGCAATAATGCACATTTATTGAGCAATCCGTTTTTTAATAAACATATACGCATTGTTCATAACCAAAGGGAGCACACATTGTTCATAACCAAAGGGAAACAGTAAGTGTAAAAAAACAGACTTAAATATCCATCCCAGAAGATTAACTGCTCATGCACGAGCAGATCAGTCTTCAAAGAAAAAGCTCCTGATGGGAAACACGCCATTGTAATAGCAACAAGCCACGGACAAAGCTGGCTTTTAACTCATTCGATGCCAATGACGCGAAAACGCGTCTTTTACGATAGTAACGCCCAGTGCCAATGACGCGTTATCGAGTCAATTGCGTTTTTTTACAGGGGAGGTGGGGTAATCATCTGATCTAGCTTGTGTACAAAAATCAAAGTTGTAATCACAAGGGAACCCATTCTGTGGGTAGTACCAGTATCAGTGTGGATATGTGATCATCTAACATTGTCTCAAAGAAGAGACACTGGACCTGGCTTGCTCAATTGCTCGCAGTTTTGCACACTGCTAGCTTGATCAAAATAAATCCTGTCAGCACGTATGTTGAAGCTACTGTTTTCTTAGCAACATCTCACGTTTAGCTTCTGCAAGCCACCAATAGATTAATTTCACTTTAGGTAATGCATAATGAGCAGCCTGTTGCGCTGTTTCATAGATAGCTACACCTGCACTTGACTGACCCGTCTGCGCCGACAGCAAGTCACTGACGACCCAGCTCTCTACATTTGGTAAAGCGCACGGATTCACTGCACTCTCCCATCATAATTTTCTGTGCTATCATTCGCATGTGTTAATCTAGTTGTTCTGTGTGCGGATCCTGTGGAATACGATGTTATTTTGCTCTGAAGGCGTTGTATATTTGGTTCGGTTTCGGTTTGCCTATCCCCTCTCTGAGCCAAGTTCCCACACTAAAATGTTACAATGTTTTATATCGTGTTTGGTGACGTTCAGAAATATTACATTTATTACCGATACTAGATGTATGGACCGGTATTTTAGATCGTGTTTATAGGTCTTCTCTGCTGTACACACACATGCATACACACGCGCGCACACACAGGGGGAGAGCTAGAAGCACTACAGTTACAGTATAACATAGTGTGCTGTACATAAATAGCTGCTAAATAATGTTGCTAGCGTTATTTTTGGTGCAGTATACAATGGGATCACTTTTCATAATGTTTGAGATGTCTCTGAAGCAAAAACAATTGTAATCAAATACATTTTCTGCTTGAAATGTTGCTCATTACAAAAAGCCGTTTTTCTCAGTATTTTGGTCAGAAATCAGCATTTTTAGTTACACCCACCCATGTTCTCCAGACAATTGCTAAGGAATGGAAAGAGGTACAAACACATTTTTTTTTCTGATGATAAAGGAAAGTCTGGAGTTTCTTTTGGTATGTTTTTTGTTGACACAGACATAGAACTCAATTTTCTGTGGGTCTTGAAAAAACACTGAAATGTTCAAAAAATCCTGGCACTGGGACGTGACCAACTTTGAAAATGGCTGGCACTGAATGAGTTAAAGGGAATGAGAGTATAAACTCTGATTGGTTTATTGCATGTTACGCCCCGAACACACCTATGATTAATTAGGTAACTTAGGACCAACCCTTTTAAACCATGCGCCAGGTGCAATGTTCACTTTTCCCGTCGTCAAAATAGCACATTGTCTCGGGCAAAAGACACCTGGTTCCTCTAGATGCCACAAGATGGCAGCAAACGCTCCTGACACTTTGTATAAATACTGTAGTAAATAAAAAAGTTGTTAAAATCATCCATGTCTTCCCTCTTGCTGTTTCAAAATACTACCTGGCTTTTTATCAGAGACTGTTCATAAAATACGCTTATGTCAACTCAAACTCAGTTTGTGCATGATTATTTCATTCTAACTATAATTTTAACCTCTCTTAAATGCTTAAAAACTATGGTTATTTAAGGTAAATAGTATATGCCCAAATATAGAGTACTTTAAAGATTAAATAAAATAAAAAAAACGCAATACGTACCGAACCGCAGACCTCAAACCGCAACACGTACCGAACCGCGACTTTTGTGAACCGTGCCACCCCTAGTAGTTACCCTTGCTAAATGTAATGCCCTTGCTATTTCTGTGGACTGACATTCTGTCCCTGTCTATTCCTTTCCCTTTTTTATTTATTTGTATTTTTATTCAAAAGGGTCAATGTACATTAACCCTATTGGACCTAGGCTATTTTCAGGGTATTTTTACTACTTTTACTTTTAAGCTCATATCTTCGTCATTGTAAGGGCCATACATACATGCTATATCTTGTTTCTTTCAGGACAGTCTAGGCTATCCAGATGTGGTTTCATTTGGTGAGCTACTATTTGCACTGATTTTATAAAAAATACTAAACCAATAAAAAATCATATTGCGTATTAAAACATCTTGTATTCTTGCAAGTACCTGTCCATAGGATGCTGTCAGTGGGGATATCTTTTCATATGTGAGTAGAGGAGATTGTCTGGAATCTGGCAATATAAGAACTATGATGGTGGCATATTCAGTGGCTTATCAATGTTGATAAATATGTAGTCTGTGCCTGACGGAAATAACGTGACGTGAAAAATTGTCAAATCATTACTTGGCAAATATTTCATCCCTTGTTTTAACGTGATAAATTAATGTGATAATATGTGCTTGGTGTCATTGCAAAGCTGAGATTCTTTACTTTCTTCTGATTATCTATCCGATCACGATTTCGCGAGTAATTTCAACAAGAGTAATGCTTGTGCAAAGCGCTAATATGAGAGATTTTGGTGAATTTTTAAATATTAATATCTTGCCGATACTTGCTCACAAATAAACGGGAGATCATGTTGTAAAGCACTGGTTCTGCTGTTTTGTTTGGTATAAGTGCCATCTCTCTGCAATGTACCATTCTGGAGTAATTCAACAGAGAAGAATAGGTGTAAATTTGGACGCATTTTGCGTCCATCGGGCTCATAGGGTTCATCAACATTTGCATTTGAATCAAAAATGTAAATGTGCCAGAGTTAGCAAAGCAACTAGGCTAATTTTCATCTGTAGCCCCTTCAGGTCAGCCTCCTTGTTTTTTCCCTTGTCTATTTCATGTGCAATACAGCAATTAGAAACTTCAACACTTAAATAACTTTTAGTTCAACAAGACTTGTGTTTTTAAGTGCTTCACACTGAGTGTAATTAACCTAATCTAATGCCTATGTAGTGTGCGTGGATATGGTAGCCTACTTCCAATACTATACAGGGGTCCGTTTCCCAAAAACATAGTTGCTAACTTTGATAGCAACTTACTTGGTTCAAACTATGTAGGTGCGATGCAACCTTTTCTCAAAACCATCGTTCATGTGAACCAACATAGTGTAAACCAACATAGTGCCAACAGGGTGCGACCAACACAGGCACGTGTTTCCCAAAACACGAACATTCGCAATGACGTTGGTAACTACTGAGGTTTGCAACTATGCCTCTGAGTGCTTAGTTTTAACATGGCGGACCGAATGTCGTGAAATCCTCCATCATTTCAAATATCTTAGTTGTTTGACGTTGTATCACTCAGATTTCACAAAACGAGGTGAGAAATATACAGTGTAGAATCTAAAAAGGCCGTTATTGTAGCAAATCAATTGATCTACGAGGATATTTGCAGTGGCGGTTCTACATTGAGTTACTCCCCGGGCGAGACCCCCTCCGAGGAAAAAAATCATATTTTTGCACAAGCAGCCATGTTTTATGATGACTATATAGTGATTCTCATTATCAAAACTTTCAAAAAATACAATGAAATACTAAACATAGTGGCAAAATATATACACTCAGATATATAAATATACAACAAATAATATAATGGCAGAGGATGCTCTGAAATATTGTTAAAGAACCCGTCATTAGACGCTATATTAATCTATCTTTTAGGGAGGAACAATTAGCTCCTTGGTTACTACCTCGAATTCAGTATGCTTGTTACACGTTCAGGTATGATTGGTTAACTACGCTAAACTAGCCTATAGTTAAACTGTGCAAACTATGAGTTGCAGCAAATTGCAAATGTTGAAACGACCATAATAACATTCTGTTGGCTAATTACAGGGCTCAACGTTAACCCAGATTATGGAAATCAATAATAACTGAACTTGTAACAGTTCTGTTGCAAAGCCAAATGTTATGGTGAAATTAGATCTTGTTTGTTGAGCTAAGACCGAATTATTGTTGAGTATAGCAATCGTAGCATCATAGCTAGAATGCTTAAAAAAAGGGTTATACCTTGGTTGACATTAGCCCTTCATTCATGGCATGGATAAAGTAAGCATGCAGAGAGAACAGTTGCATACCTTCATCTTTTGCTCGTTTTTACTCTTCTAATGGCTTTGACCTTTTTCTGTCCATTTCCTTTTGTTTGTCACTGGACAGTCAAGTCAACATACTGTATTTTCCATTCCCAAACAGTGTCACTGCCGACCAGGAGTTAAGACTAAACCAATTCACCTCGGTGACCACATAATCATTTTGTATTGCCCTTTTTTTAATAGCCCTTTCACACAATTAAAAAACATGCAGGAATTATAAACCTCTAAATATATTATGAATGAAATGTGCATTATTGAGAAGAAAGCTTATGTGTGACTGACTTTCGCTCACTAATTGCAAAGTATTGCCCGCTTGTGCGTTGCATTTGAGAGATCCAGAGGTGAACTGTCCCCGGCGCCCCCTCCTCTCTCCCCTTCCTCACACAGCTTCTGTGCACTGGGGCTTCTGTGCATTCTCAGCAGGGGCGCCTGCAGCCCGAAGGGGCGGCAATTTGCCAATTTTCTACACAGTGATATGATAGGTAATGATAGGTAATGATAGGCCCTTCACGAAATTGCGCCCTGGGCAATTGCCCCCTCAACCCCCCCAAAAACCGCTACTGGATATTTGCAACTTGTTTGGCAGTGTAGCTTAAGCAACTCATGCTGTGACGTACCTTCAAGTACCTCTAAATTCCATAAGCTAGGAGCTGGTGTCTGTGGTGCTGTTGGTAGAGAACAGGGGTGCGTTTCCCAAACAACGACGGAGGTTAGCATTAAACCACCGTTGTACAACGTAGGTTCAAACTACTCAGCACCCCACAACCGACTGTTTCCCGAAAATCTCCAACCACCAAAGTACGATGGAAGTCTGAACTGTTGTTAGTTTGGACTTAGGTGGTTCAAACTGCAAAGTACCCAGATGTTTCGGAAGTGCTCGGAGAGTATTCGGATGCATTCGTTTCGGATAACGACAGAAACGATTGATCTACATAAGGACATAAACGTAGTCTCATTTCATTTAAGCCGGTATGACAGCTGTAGAAACTTTGGGATATCTCCGTAAACACAATCGTGTGCCCTACTCATTAAAAATAACAACCGACTGACTGTTTGTATCATATGCCTGTATATTTAATTTATACTGCATGGAGCAACAGCTATAAATATAACCACTCCCTCCATGTAGGTAAGTGGTGAGGTGGATGAGTGGTTAGCTCGTTGGTCTGTCAAAGGAAGTGTTGTCTTTTTCGGTGAGATATGGGTTCGAATCCTGCCGAAGAGTAATCAATTTGTAACAGGTGAAAATGATCTACGGGGCAATGGAATAACCGTGCTTGTGGGTCAGTAATCAGTGCACATACATCACAATTTTACAAAAGTGCTCATTAACATCACTGACGCACATTAACTTTTATCCAACCACATTTTGCAACAGCTTTTTGTGTGTTATCGGGTGTGTTTTCTACCTTCTTTTTACATGATCTGGCAATGCAATACCTATAATTAAGTGAATTGGGAGTAACATCATTTATGCAGCTGGTGGCAGTAACGCACAGACAGCCGCCTAATCCGCCACAAAAAGGCCAAAGGTGACGAGCAAGACGTCACGTGAACAAACACGACGGTCTCACGACAGGTCCATGCTAATCGTTCCAACTGCACAGCTTCACGATGGAACTTCCGATGGTTCGTCCAGACTTTGTTGTTGGGAAACACTTGCGTCGTTGAACGATCCATCGGACTACTGTAGTTGTAAACATCGTTGGTTGCTAAGTCTGGACGATGGTGTTGGGAAACAGCAGTGTGGTAAGACCATCGTTCAAACCTACGAAGTTGCTAAGGAAGTTAGCAACGACGCTTTTGGGAAACGCACCCCAGGTTATGCACACCTGTGTTTGTTGATAGTACTCTGGTTCCAATCCGGGATGATGCACAATTAAGGTGCTACATGAAATTGTTGATTTTCTCAACTGCCACGTTTCTTGTAGTTTCAGGGTGAATGTGTCTCCCCTGTTACATATTAACATAGTGTGACCAATTTATGACAGCCTGCATGTTGTGTTCATAAACTTGAATGCAGGTTGCCAAGGTGAAAATAAACCTCCAGCTCCTCCGTCATTGCGTGCATTGTAAGCAATGAGCCTACTGTTGATAGCGTGTAACATATTGCCTTATAAGCACATGCATTTACAGATGGTGCATCATCTGTTGTCTATGCAAAATAGCATTTTGAAAGCTATTTTAATCAGGCTAGCTGTGATGGCTAATTGTAGGCTATTTGTACAATAATGCCGATTGAAACTCGTAGTCTATGTGATGTCAATAATAAAGCATTTATGTAGACTTTTGCTTCCACATGACTTCAAAGTCAGGGAGATTTCCTATAGCTTAATTTATATTACAGTAGGCTACTCTTGAGACGTGCATAGTCACAACTCATCTGTGTTCATATCCAGAGGTCAGCGTCATTTAATAAACAATGCTAGAGTTTGATGTTAAATGTCTTGCAAACCTATCACTATATTACAAATGAACACTAAGCCAGCAGTGTATAGGGTGCAGTGATACTTAACACCATTACATTTATTCAGTTTCTATTGTTTATTTCCTAGTACACAATTATTCCCGACATTATGTGAAATAGCCTATTAATAGGCTATAAATAATCGCTACATAATTTGTCATCTTTGTTAAATTCCATTCACAAGGGTCATAGCCTACTTCGGATTGTTTCCCTCTGCTTCCGACAATAAACAAGGCTTTCCGAACACATCTGGAAACATAGTAGTTTAAACTATGTTTCACTAGTTCACGTTCCGAAATTTGAGTAAACGAGCGATTATTACAGTTTTTCTCAATTGTTTAAACACATTTCCTGAAAGCATGCCTCATACTCTCAGAACTCTACACACAAGTCAAAAAAACACACACACAATGGACAAAACCACTCACTTCTCCTGCAAAATGAAACTTTGCATTCAAAACAATGTTATTTCTTCTCAAAATGCTATTTTGTTGTCAAATGACAAACACAAACCATCATATGAATAGACATTTATAACAACCAGTTGACCTGATGTGCTTAATGTAAAACACTATTATAAATGGAAAACACTTCTTCTCCATTCATCATGATTTAGGCCTTTTTTGTTCAGTGTTACACTTGCTACAGACAGTACATACAAAAGTGTGCTTTATTTTAGAATATTTTTTTTTTAGTCAGAACGCACATAGCCTATACATTGTTACAAATATATTTTATTTTTCCCACAAAAACAGTGTACACACTGTGCATCCCAATCAACACAAAGCTGCACCTACAGTGGTCTACATACAATAGAACAGAAGAATTTACTGTAGCCAATACAGTTACAAAACAAAATTACGCTGCATCCTTTCTTCTGTTTTTGTGTGGCCACAGCACCTCATCCGCATCACATGCAATGTTTTTCCTGGCCTAGCAGCGAATCCATCCATGAAAAGCATCAATTGCTATATTTCCACATGCGTCTTCCATAGCTTAGAGAAAGGGTACACGCATCACAATTTTGTGGATTTGGTCATACACTTTCATCTCCACTCAATTGTGTTGAGGATTGTAGAATATGGAGAGAGATACGTAAACAACTAAACAACTACTGTAAAATAATTTCGTTGACCAAATGGTCAACCAAAATGGCTCTGATCTCATCAGAGATTACGGTTCTTTCTCGTCCTCGTCCATGTCCTCCCCGCCCTCCTCCTTTTACTCTCATTCCTCTAGCTGTGGCTCTGCCTCTTCCAAAGCTCTGATAGCTAATTGTAAAGCTGTGTGACAGGTGTTTGCCGATGTGATGAGTCAATGTACATAGTAGGGCATTTGACTTTAGAATTTTGAATCACTGTGTGCTCCTTTCGAAAACAAGAGATTTCTGTCATGAAAATGGTGCCAAACGCAGAGAATTGTCTATAGTGTTTTGAAAAAAGTGTGTTGTAGAACTGCAATTTCAGTGCAAAGCAGGAATTGTGTTCGTAGTTTAGCAGAATCGGTTAATGGGGTTGGTGCATGAGTTACATGTTGTGGTCATTGTGTCTGAAGGAATGAAAAAGGAATTGTGTGTTAACAATCGAGAAAAACTGTAAGATAAAGAGAATTTGGGGCACTTCTCTTGATCCGGGGGCTCTCCACAGAAGAGCCGCCTGCTGCGGCAGGACGGATCAAAAAGTGCATCCGCCGTTCCTGACAGAGCGACTGCATGGCAGAAGACTGGCAGGACGTGCGAGCACCCGAGAAGCATTCGGGATCGAGCTGAGGTGGCGATGAGAATGAGCAGTTGGCGAGCGTCTCTTGATCCAGGCTCTACGCGGTAGAGCCGCCTGCGCAGGCAGGACGGATCACAAGGTGCATCCACGAGGCCCCAGCAGAACGACTGCGCGGCAGAAGTCTGACGGGACACGCGAGCACGCGAGAGGCATGATCGATCCCGAATAAGATTTAGAAAGTATCTCATGAGATAGTGTGAAATATTTTAAATTGATGGCAAGTGAGACATTTAAATGATATGCAAGTAGAGCGCATTTGGGCAAAGTCGCAGGCCAGGGTCCTGATGTGCTAACAACTCTTCGCATTACCCTACGCAGGTAGGTGTCATGAGAAAAAACGAGCAAGCACCCCAAAAGAGGCAAATGTTTAAGGGACCCTTGGCCAGGACCGTGCAGTACGAATCACGACGTAAGTGTTAGCTGAGCTTTCTTCAGATCTGATGGATTACATCAGATGTATAACTGATAAGCATCCGAGGACCATCGGCCGAGGGTTTTGAATAATAGCTTGGGGAGACCGTTAGATGCTGCGGTGGTGGCTGTGCCAATTCAAGAAGAGTGAGAGGAGTAACAATCTGCTGGAATTCTTACTTGGGTAGTTATGGATTTAGGGTGGGATTGAACAGTGAGTGTGTAATTGGCCGTCCGTCGGACATGAAGAGGGGATCATTCTGAGAGGTGACGGAGGCACGGTAATTGATATAATGAATGAATCTAGAATTGTAGGTTGCGGACGCGTAGGTGAATTTGAGGGTTGAAATTGGCACTGGAAGTCGTGAAGTCGTTACATTTAAGCAGCCCAAAATACGCCAGAAAGAACGCAGCCATCAGCGTTAGGCCTGTATGGGGTTTGAACACAGGAAATCAGCAAATGAATGGTGATGGGGAGCCGAAAGTCGAGAGTAGCCGGTTTGGCCTTACGGATACCTTTAATCGTTAGAGAAATGCAGTAGCTAGGGAGCAATTTGCTGACTGGGAAGTAAACTACTTCTGCTGCTACGGCTGAAGCGTTGGTCAGAGTACGCAGGTACTCCTCGATTTCCTTAACTGAAATAAACAGGGCAGACAAAGCGTGCATGGGCACAGCCCGATAGCCTCAAATGTGTAGGAATTTGCGATGGAGAACATTGAGGCATTAAACCGAAGGTGCTTCTAACAATGATGGTTCTGGAGTCAGGTCCGGGGCCACAGCCGGAGCCAATATTCTGGAATTCTGGAAGGCAAAGCGAAATCACTGTCCGTGAGGTGAACTAGTTCTGCTGCTAGAGCTGATGCATTGACCAGAGTACGCAGGTACTCCTCAATTTCCTTAGCGGAAATAAACAGGGCAGACGAAGTGTGCGTGGGAACTAGCGCGATAGCTGCCAGTGTGTGGGAATTTGCAAAGGGGAGCATTCTGAGGCGTGAACCAAAACGGATGCGTTGCCCTTTGATGTTTTGCACGAAATAAATTACTCTTTATGTAGCCACCCTATTTATTTATTTATTTATTTATTTATTTATTTATTTATTTATGTACTTACTTATTTTTAGACCTACAGAACATGACTAAATTATCTCTGATTATTTATAAGTCACACTCTCGGGGAAAGGCGAAAACCCACGTTACCCAAAGAAAACCACTCTCTTGCCAATTTTGTGGAAAAAACATTGGGAAGTCCGGGAAAAATTCCTTTACCAGCACCATAACAAATGGCTACTCAGGGTTGGACAGCCAAGAGTGGACGTGTGCTACACCACTGTTAAGATTATGAAAAATAAGATAACCGTTACAGGCAAAGCGCTATTAACCTACGTGTAAAATTATTCGATTTCAAAGTGGCGCTAAAAAGCATAAGTCTATAAAATGCTACTGGGTCATTTCCAGGAGGTCCCGTTTTCCGTTCAACCCCTGAAATATATTCCTGCCCACCTGCCGAGGACGACACAGTAATGCAGTTCAACATCCAGCGGTCATGGGGGCATGGTTCCAATCCCTAAACTGGCAGCCGCAGTGTAGCCTAAAACAAGCAGCGGTGCTGTTTAACATCCAGCGCTCTTCAGTAGGGGCACGGTTCCGAGCCTTACACTGGCGGTGGCAGTGTAGCCTAATACGAGCAGTGGTCCAGTTCAACATTCGGCGCTCTCCAGTAGGGGCACTGATTTCAAGCTCTACACTAGCAGCGGCAGTGTAGCGTAAACGAGTAGTTCAACGTCCGGCGCTCTCCAACAGGGGCACAGGCTCCAAGCCCTACACTGGCAGTGGCAGAGTAGCCCAAAACAAGCAGTAGTGAGCATAGAATAGGTGCTGCTGTAGAAGACAGCCAGTCCCACTGTGATGTTCATGTGTGTATTTATTCAGTTTGTGTTGGCTTGGGGTGCAACAGGAGGTGTCTCCCCTCTCCTGCTTCTTCTCTGTGTGCGTTATATAAGTGATGGATGCTGTAAACAGCCTGGTTTTGAAGCTTTATTGCAGACCAAATAGAGAAAATAGCATAGCCTAGCAGAGCGAGCTTGGTGCATCAAACGACTTGTGCCAACCATGTGTGTGCACCTGTAAACAATGCTTTAAACTGTGCGAGATCTGCTGGCCTGTAGTGATTGATAAAGTAGTTGGCAAGTATACTCCATCTGCAGCCACGCAGGCTGCAGTGTAAGGAATCCTGCAAGTATCGAACCAGTATGGATACCAGTACCCAACAAAACATGTGCATATTGTACGCGATCCACTAAAATAGCTAGATTCCGGACATATGAAATCTATTTGGCAAATAAACGAAATGATGGAACAAGAACGATGCATGTTGCACACTGCACACTTGTGCCTCAGGACAACTGCAAAGAAGACATAACGAGGTTATGAGAAAGCCAAGTCCCTGCGTGGGAAAACCATGCCAGCCCAGCAAAAATGCCAAAATGTTATTTGTCATTCGTGGTGACTAGTAGGCCAATTCGGCTTGATGCCACAGGAGTGTAATACCTTGTTTTGCCTCATAGCCCCAATGGACAATGTTAGGGGAAGAGGGGGCGCTATTTCACTCAATACAAATGCTGGCTCAAAAACGGGAGAGGGATGACTATAATGGGAGTGAAGGAACGACCCGGTAAATTAAGGACCAGATTATTTGATAAAGATGTCTGCTAATGTGGAATTCGAAGTTTGCACATGTGTACGGGGTACACCGTGACGGGTTTGATGGAGAAGTAAAACCACTCTGCGGAGTGGTGGGTGATTCAACTGTGTGTAAGCACCAGCATGGGGAAATGAGAGCACTGATCAGCATGAACCACTTCATAGGGAACCTTAGTCAAATTAAGTATGTTGTCAAAGCCACTAAAGATAACGTAACCGAATTAATTCGAGTAAAACTCGAAGGAACCAGCCAATATAAGTTTGCTTAGTAGCAGACGTTGCTAACGTCCCACCACGAAAACAGACCTTGTCTGTGTAGATTCTCATTCATCCGGGCCACAGCAATCAAAGGAGCCAGGCCGCAAACAACTGGACCTCCTTTGGAGCTTGAAGACGCTTCACCCCTCGTCCGAAGGCTGAATAAGCAAACTTTGTTAGGCAGGAGCAGTGTCAGCATAGCCGCTAACAACGTTGGCGAAGGCAGCAAGTAACACTGGTAGAACGGTTAGCATCGCGGCTAACGGACATTGGCCAATTACTGTTAAACACGGTTAGTTGCTCAGCGTTTTAGCATGGTTAGCGTCGTTACCAGCCTGCTAACATACATACAAGAGCCACAACCGATTTCCCGTGCGCTGATTACCCGAACGGACATCTATTCAGTGCAAACATATGCAAAATCTTGGTAGCAAAGGTTGCCAATATCCCACCATGTATTCAGGCCTTGTAAGTATAGCTGCGTTGTTAGTATTAGCATCAAAACGAGCAGTATTAGCATCGAAATTAGCAGTATTAGCAGCGAAATTAGCAAGTAGCACAGGTAATGCAGCCAGTATCACGGCTAACAAACACTAGCTAATCACATTAGACATCACATTGAGACATTAAGGGGATAGGGAAGGTGTAGCGACGCGGTCGCTACAGCTTTGGAGGCGGGCGAGACATTAAGGGGATAGGGAAGGTGTAGCGACAGCTTTTGAGGCGGCGCAGCACACACCTTTGGTTTTGTATCTGCAAGCTTCGCAAATGTGGAAGTCAAATGACGCTCCCGATGCAAAGGGCAGGGTGTAAGGCTGCTTTGGCGGGCAGCGGGAGAGAAGCAGAAGGGTAGGCTCCGTAGCGATGCCAGAATTCGCCCGGGCAGAAGAGGGATACCGGGAAGTCGACTGAAGCTCGGGGAAAATACTTTGAGTAGCTGCTGGTGGTTTGAAGTAGTTGGGAAATGTTGGTGTTTGCTATCGAGCAGCGATCGGAGTAAGGCATCCTTAGGAGCAACACTGGAAGACGGGCGAGCAAGCAGAGGCCTTGCGAGCGGAAAGAAGCGAGCAGAAACACTGACAGGTGAGCGGTGAATAAGTTACCGGAAAAGGTTAATGAGAAGGGCGTGACAAATTTCGTCACGCTCCTCCTGAACTTCCGTTTTTTAGGAAATGCCATTGGTTCAAACCAACTTGGTGTAGACAATGAAGGTACGAAAATGTTTGGGAAACAGTCGCACTTTGGATGTTGGTTAGTTCAACGGTGCATCGTAGCCTACCATGTTGGTTTAAAGCTAAGTTGGTTAGTTGTTCAGGAAACATCCATAGCTTTATTTCATAGCTAAATATCAACTGTTGTCATTGTGTATCTGCAAATATCATTATTTCCGTTTTAATTTTCTGAAAATGCTAAGGTCAGTAAAAATTGTGGCCCATTTTAGCTGAGGCTAATGGCCCATTTTAGATTCAGATAAAATGGGCCGCCAACTGAAAGGTGTTTTTAAGTCAGAAAATCAATTTTATAGCTATTGTGGTGAATATCTAAACTTAAGGTGAATATTCAAACTTAATGTGTTAGATTAATCTGTCATATTAGTCTGTAGCTTGAGCATAAAAAAGGTTGTTGTGACACACAGCAGTGCAAGGGGACCGGCAAGCAGCCAAGGGGATCTACGCACCCACGCATGCACACACACCCACACATGCACACACAGGCCCACAGACACAGACACCTGTTTTGGAGACACAGAGAGGGGGCAAATGAGTCTAAGGAAAGTAATTACAAACATACATGCACATACTTAGGAGATGCTACAGATGCCTGCACACACACACACACGCACACACACACACAAACACACTGGTGGAAAGATCAGAGACACTGAATTAAAAACAATAAGGGACTTTTCTTGAAGTTAATGGAAGATGTTAACAATGGATTATTTAAATGAAATGTGGGTTGTTAACGATCAAGTATGGGTGGTTGGAAATGTAACGTAAGCACACTGAGTTTTTTGGAAAGTACAGTGGAATTGCTATTAATACACTGCGGGGGTGTAAGAGGGCCTAAAAAGTGGAGACTCAGAGCAGCACGGAGAGACTCATCTCGGAGGCATCCCTAGGAGATTCTTCTGGGATGCTTCTTAGGTGACTCTCCGGGTTGATCAACTCTATTGTCTCCGGAGACTAGACAGCCAGCTGCAGTGGGTTCACTTTGCTATACACTTAGTGTATTTTTGGGTCTTTTGCCTGTATGCACTTGTGTGAGCTGAGGTGAATAAAGGTTTTTCGTCAACAACTGAGTTCCACGACTTTGCCTGGGTTATTGCTACGAATTGGCTGAACAACGGTGAAGGCTGCTTCCCTGTCGGAGGTTTCAACGACAGAATTTTGGAGGTTCTACCGAGATATTCAAGAAAAGCCATCTGCTGCTGGAGGTAAGCCTTCTCTCCCTGCTGAGTGACTTCCCGAAGGGCCCTAAAAACTCAAGGAAAGCGCTTTGCTTATTAATTTGGTTAAAAGGGAGGTCATTCTGCTTGGGGCTAAGGTGTAACTCCGCAGTAAAGGTTTTTGATTAAAAAGAACTCAGTAAGTGGGACAAGGTTGTTGGCTTAAAACGCACTGCAGTGTAACTGTTGACTTGTATTCTGTGTGTTAAGTGTTTAACTGCCGCTTAGCAAGGAGAGGTCCTTGTGGTACGCCGAGGGGGAAGGCCCAAAACAAAGTTTCTGTGTAATTTGAATTTATGCTGTGTGTCTAGGCTAAGGAGGGAGCTTAGCCTCCTTAACCTGTTTATGTGTAAGTAGACTGGGTGTTGACCCAAGGTCTGAGTGAGAAATTGTGTGTGTGAAAATGTGTGAATATTGTGTGAAGTGGCCTCTGTGGCTGCAACAGTGTGGCTGCTTGAATGGTTACGGGGAAGTGACTGTTGTTTAGACTGCTCCGTTTTATGTTTGTCTGTCAGGATATTGAAGTGTGTGTGTGAGGCTGTGCACCTGCAAAGCTGTGTAGGGATAACCACTTTTATGCGCGCACCCTACAAATAAATGGAGTTTGGTAATAATTAATTGGTCTTAGTTGATCAGTCTCATATCAGTCTCATTAAAATCAGTCTCATATCAGTCTCATTAGTCTTGAAGGTGAGTGAGGATCTTTCTTGGCAGTGGCTCTCAGAGTATTTGTGCAATAACAGACAAAACACAGTTTATTTCAAAAGGTATAGTTTATTAACTAACAAACTACAGGTGTGAACTAATCCTACAGGTAGTGATGTGTGTGTGTGTGTGTGTGTGTGTGTGTCTATGCAAGGCAATAAGGTGGTGTGTGTGTGTGAGTGAGAGAGAGAGAGAAGAGGAGGAGGGGTCATTGCCCACAACCCCCCATTTGGTATGTGAGATAGGCCTTTGCCTGATCACAGGAGAGCGGGGGTGCGCACGTGGCAAATGATTAAATCGCTTCGAAACAATAGGCTAGGCTATTGTTAGCTAAACCTTCCTTCTGATCAGATATCTCAATGCAGGGCATTAGATCAGGGTTAGTAAGAAGGGGAGAGAGAGAGAGCATGCATGATCTGTCTATCAAAGTAGCAAATAAAAGAACATAACAAATGGTCAACTCAAAGTCTATATGAAAACAGTGTGCATGTTTACATCAGACATAAGTTTAAACATTCTTGCTGTGCTAAGCCATATTCTAATTATGCCCAAGTGCCTTACGCCAGTTGCTTGAGCGTGTCCTTTGTCTCGAGTGGAGTTGCTCCAGTCCTTCCTTGGGTGTTGGAGGATCCGTGGCGAGGTCGTCGCCACTGTTCAGTCGTTGATCGGCGGTGATCCGAGTGAAGAAGAGTCCTTTTGACTGCCGTAGGAGAATTCTCTCTCAGCTTATAGCTGGGAACCGAGTGCTCGATTAAGAGGTTTCCTACTATGGTTCGTCGCGCATTAGACATTTACAGAAACTGTACTCCCTCAGCGTCATGCTGGGAATCCTGTGGATGAGGAGCAGTTCGTTTCATCAAACTCAACAAATGTAGCCTAAAAGGGGAATCCGGTCGCCCTGTAATCGCGGCTATAGAACTGGGGAAAGGGAATCCGGTCGCCTTTCCAGTAAAACGTACTCGAGTTAAAGTACTTCTGACCTTCTGGTCCATTGTTGTCTACTTAGCTGCGCATGTTGACGAGTTCCTTTGTGGTCTGCTAGGCCCGATGGCCTGCAGTAGAGGGAGAGTGTCTCCCCAGGTCTGCTGCCATTTGCCTGGCCAGCGAGACAGAGAGAGAGGGTGCCTCTCTTTACGTCTGTGTGACCCGATGGTCCACCGACAGAGAGAGAGGGTGCCTCTCTTTACGTCTGTGTGACCCAAAGATCTACCGACAGAGACAAGGAGCTGTAGCCCGCCAGGGGTTTTGAAGGAAGGGTGTGAAATGTGAGAAGGGCTTATCACCTGAGGTGTGGCCAAGGGAACCATGGGTAGTGTAGTCTCTGTGATTGTACCTACAGCTGAGTGGAACTGTGTGTGTGTACGCCTTAAGGCTGTGCAAGGTAAGCCTATGGCTATGCTGCCAAGCTAAAAGGTTTTAATTATAAGTAGTTACAGTTTGAAGTAAATTAATTATATCAAATATAGGTGAATAATAATAATAATAATAACCATGATGTGATGAAGTGAATAAGAGAATAAATAAAATAAGAGTAAATAACTAATGAGAAAAATAGAAAATAATATAGTAAGAAGAAGGGAAATGTTAGGAAAAGTTATGGTGATGTAGACATAAATGGGGAGTGAATTGGACTGATGTTTAGAACAATTGTAGTGGTAATAACCTATGAGAGATTAGAATTTGGATCTGAAGACTAAAATAAATAAATAACTATAATATATGTAGGGGTTCAGTCACATGGTGGATGCACTTCCAATGTAAGACCATCAACCGAAAGACTGATTGTGAATCTGGGTGTGAGAGAGCGTGGGAGTAAATGCTAAGCCTGAACTAGGGCTGCAATTATTACATGTTTTTATAAGCAATTAATCTGACCATTTTCATTGATTAATGAAGCAATTGGATAAAATATACTTTTGTGATTTTAGATAAAATAGTCTACTAACAGCAATTAGGTAATTAATAACAATAGTTGATAGTTATTGTGTATAATGTACTATGAAAAGCCCTTAACAAAAATTACTGTTATTCCGGTTCAACAGGGACATTTTAATTAAACTCTAACACTTTGTCTTACTCTCTGTTTGAAAAAACTATGCCCATTTAGTACAAGGGTGATTTGACATTTTAATTAATAGATAACAATAAATAAAATAATGAAAAATGAGAAACTGTCATACACCTGAAAGTTATAGATATAAAAGTTATATGTTTTTTGTTGGCCTATAATGTAGAATAAATAAAAAGGCAAGGATAGAGGGAAAAGTCTAACATTCAAAGTATCAATAAGATCTAACTTAATTCAACTTTAATTTCTACACAGAGAGTGAAACAGTGACTGTTTGTGTATATCTGTCTGTCTGTCTCAGCACACGAAAGGGAGAGTGGTGAATGATATATTAATTGATGCTTTTGCTTACTTATTACTTCTCCGTTTACCAAGATAGAATTTTCTCAGACGAAGTAGACCCTAAACCAGACGACTGCAAGTTTTCCAGTCTCAATTTCTTCATTACCAGCCCAACCAGCCTCTGAGCCCAGATTACCAGCCCCAGACCAAGGTAATTCTAATTAATGGAAACTAAAGTTGAAAAGAAAAAACATGTTCATTAAGTGAAATAAATAGGAAAGTAATTAAGGAAAATATGATTAACTAAAACTGCATTGCGTGTTAAACAATCTGAAACAAGTTGAAATTATGTTAAATAAGTTGTTCCTCGTTTTTGTCATGATTATATAAATCGTTTGGACTGCTAAAAATAAATAAACGAATGCATCGGTTTAGCAGCTTTATGTGAGTTGGTGGTACCGTATGTCACTTCTCATCTGACATTTCTTACGGTCGAGTTATAACCTCGCTACCTGGCAAATTGACAACAGAGGTTGGGAGACAGCGGTAGAATTTTTTAAAAGCCCATAAAGCAATCTTTCCTAGTTGCCTGTCCATTTGACTTGCCGATTAAGATATTAATCTGAATTCTTCTCCCTCTCGATACACGGGAAAATTCCCCGCACGCACATCTGAAAAGCTCTGTTTACTCGCATATGCACAACTAGTATGTTACACGGAGACCTTTACGCACTGCTCTACGCGACATCATACTACAATACACTGTTATCATCGTGTCAGTTTTGAGTTACTGCTGTTATCACTCTAGCAAAATAACTTTGTGGATGTATGCGGAAGTTGTTTGAAATAGTTTATTCATTCGCATGTAAGTCTATCTACACTGACGTATGTTTATCAGGTTTTGAGCCTGTTAGTAGTCGTAATTATGATACAACACGCACACATAAGTTTAGTAACTCTTTTATTAACTTATCTTTAAGAGTGATGAGTGAGAGCTCTGTGTTGCGTTGCCTCTTTCCTGTTGTGCTGCACTTCCTAGTTTCTGGTCAAAGGACCCACGGGCTGTCTTTGTAGTGCCAGTTTAGTTTACAAGTATAAGTTTTTCCATCAATTGTAATGAATTATAATGATTGACATTTAATTTGGCGTTGTGCTAAACTAAATCTTTGCTGCAAATAAATGTAGTATGTGTTTATTTATGGTCAAAACCTGCAATTGGTATGGCTGGTTCATATGCTGATTTAAATTAATTTTCTTATATTGTTAGGATATTTGGAGGACTAGCCCTCACATGCAAGGCCGCCCAATAGAGCAGACTAAAGTAGGTAAATTGAGTAGATTTCCGCTTGCTGTTATGATCTTTCTCTATTTCTCTCTCTCTCTCTCTCTCACTCTCTCTCTCTCTCTCTTTCTATCTCTGTTCTGTGACGTTGATCGATCTAACCAGGCAATGATGCTGTGAGGACAGCTGAGGGTCTGACAGGTGATTCCCCCTGATAACCTGTAAAAAGTACAAAAACCTCAAAGACAAAGGTTGCAGTATGTGTGTGTGGAAGTTTTGCACGAAGCAAAAATGACGAGGGTGCTACTCAGTGCTGTTTATGCTGCTGAAGGCTGGTGAGTCTCCGATGAAGGACACGATCCTGCAGGGACCGGTGGGTCATGAGACGCCGGCATGAGGGTCACGTGCCTAAGGCAGGAGATCACCCCTTCAGGAAAGCCTGTCTGTTCACTGAGAGCAACTGCAATCATGCGCCCTGCAAGTGCCCACCAGCTGCGCCTAGTCGGAAGGACCTGGCGGACCCAGTGGAGGTCTGGCTAGTATGTGTACTTTATGGACATTGAAGGGGGCTGGTTTATGATGAACGGGTTACAGAACGTCTCTATCTCTCTCTTTGTGTTTTCTCTCTCACTGTCCTCTCACTACTCTGTTTCTACCTTTTGCCTCTAAGGGTGTCATAGATTCACCCTATCTTTTCCCTAAATGTAGTCTAGGTTATACTTAATATGCCAAACTGCTTTTTAGCTTAATTGCTCCAGAGGTTACCTAGAAAATTAGAAGGGCCAAAGTCAAAGTCAGTTTTATTTGTCAATTTCTTCACATGTGCTTGACATACAAAGGAATCGAAATTACGTTTCTCACTATCCTATGCGTTTACATAGACAACAACAACAACAACAACAGTAAAGTGCAAGTGCACAAGACAAGACAAATCCTGAGCTAAGTTATTGCAAATAATAAATAAAGTGCAGTTGCTTAGGGCTACTGTTACCTAGTGTTGCTAAAAACTAAACCAGGTATGACAAGTCAAGACGACAAGACGGGACAAGACAAGACAACACTGAGTGTGTGCATGTAGAGGTAGTTGTTCTTGTGAAAGTGATGGCTAGTGCAATAAAAATATAAATATAAATATAACAGCAGCATGTGTGTGCAAAGTAATGGCTAGTGCAATAAAAATATAAATATGATAGCAGCATGTGTGTGCAATTTTGCATATGCAGAGTCTCAGTTTGGGTAAGGTGGGGGGTGAGAGTCCAATGTCGGGGGGGGGGGGGGGGGGGGGAGTCCAATGGTCCGAGGGTGAGGGTGTGGAGGGGAGAGAGTTCAGCAGTCTGGGGCTGAGGGTGAGGGTAAGGGTGAGGGGGGGAGAGAGTTCAGCAGTCTCACGGGTGAGGAGGGGAGAGAGTTCAGCAGTCTCACGGCCTGGTGGATGAAGCTGTTCGTGAGTCTGGTGGTGCGGGAGCGGAGACTCCTGTACCTCTTTCTGGAGGGCAGGAGGCTGAACAGACTGTGTGCAGGGTGACTTGTATCGTTGACGATTGTGATGGCTTTGCGGGTGAGGCGGGTGGTGTAAAGGTCTTGCAGGGATGGGAGTGGTACACCAATTATCCTTTCAGCTGTTCTCACGATGCGTTGTAGAGCCTTCCTGTTGTAGTCAGTGCAGCTTCCGCCCCACACGGTGATGCAGCTGGTGAGGATGCTTTCAATGGTTCCTCTGTAAAACGTGGTCATGATGGGTGGTTGAGCACTTGCCCGCTTCAGTTTGCGCAGGAAGTAGAGACGCTGCTGTGCTTTCTTGGCCAGTGATGCAGTGTTGGTGGTCCAGGAGAGGTCATCACTGATGTGCACCCCCAGGAACTTGGTGCTGCTCACCCTCTCCACTGCAGCACCGCTGATGGTCAGTGGAGGGTGTTGGGTGTGGCCTCTCTGGAAGCTGACAACAATCTCTTTGGTCTTGCTGACGTTTAGCAGGAGGTTGTTGTCTTTGCACCATCTGGTCAGAAGCTCCACCTCTTTCCTGTAGTGGGTCTCGTCGCCGTTGGAGATGAGGCCCACCAGTGTCGTGTCATCTGCAAACTTCACGAGGTGGTTGGAGCTGTGGGTTGGTGTGCAGTCATGTGTCAGCAGGGTGAAGAGGAGGGGACTGAGCCACTGTTTAGGTAACTTTATGTGTTGGTAAAGAAAGACAGCTGTTCTGCAATAGGTCTCGCTGGTTTATAACTGGGAGGGTGAGTGAATTGTAGGGGCCAATTGGCAGTAGGGCCCTGAGTGCGCGCTCACTGGCTCATTTGTTTGATGCCTATGCTTGCTTTGTTAGTTGTTTGGGTGTGAGGCTTAATAAGCCTCAAAGGGGGGAATATGTGGTGAATATCTAAACTTAAGGTGAACATTCAAACTTAATGTGTTAGATTAATCTGTGATATTAGTCTGTAGCTTGAGCATAAAAAAGGTTGTTGTGACACACAGCAGTGCAAGGGGACCGGAAACCAGAGAGCAAGTGCACTGGCAAGCAGCCAAGGGGATCCACACACCCACGCATGCACACACACCCACACATGCACACACAGGCCCACAGACACAGACACCTGTTTTGGAGACACAGAGAGGGGGCAAATGAGTCTAAGGAAAGTAATTACAAACATACATGCACATACTTAGGAGATGCTACAGATGCCTGCACACACACACACACGCACACACACACACAAACACACTGGTGGAAAGATCAGAGACACTGAATTAAAAACAATAAGGGACTTTTCTTGAAGTTAATGGAAGATGTTAACAATGGATTATTTAAATGAAATGTGGGTTGTTAACGATCAAGTATGGGTGGTTGGAAATGTAACGTAAGCACACTGAGTTTTTTGGAAAGTACAGTGGAATTGCTATTAATACACTGCGGGGGTGTAAGAGGGCCTAAAAAGTGGAGACTCAGAGCAGCACGGAGAGACTCATCTCGGAGGCATCCCTAGGAGATTCTTCTGGGATGCTTCTTAGGTGACTCTCCGGGTTGATCAACTCTATTGTCTCCGGAGACTAGACAGCCAGCTGCAGTGGGTTCACTTTGCTATACACTTAGTGTATTTTTGGGTCTTTTGCCTGTATGCACTTGTGTGAGCTGAGGTGAATAAAGGTTTTTCGTCAACAACTGAGTTCCACGACTTTGCCTGCTACGAATTGGCTGAACAACGGTGAAGGCTGCTTCCCTGTTGGAGGTTTCCACGACACTATAACCATGTTTCTCTGTTAAAGGACATCAAGACAATATCAATGATATCTTACTTTCATTGCTTCATTAATTTCTTACACGTCAACCTTATTTGGCCCACTTAGCCTACCCTATAGGCCTACATCACAGCATGAGTCGCTTAAGCTACGGTGACAAATGAGTTGCAAATATCCTCCTAGATGAATTTTTTTGCTACTAAAACAGGCTTTTTAGATTCTACACTGCACATTTCTCGCCTCGTTTTGTGAAATCAGAGCCATAAAACGTTGAACGAGCCATGTTGGTTTAACTTCAAACTATGTTGGTTCACACGAACGAAGGTTTTGAGAAACACTTGCATCGCACTTACATAGTCTGAACCAAGTAAGCGACTATGTTTTGGGAAACGGACCCCTGGCCGTTTGACATGTGATGTCTCTTTACCTTGAACATGACTCTCTCTGAAGACACAAACAGAAGTCTGGAATTCAGTGCTCTCTCTCGAATCAGCTTCTCCAGTTCAGGATATCCGGCCAGATAGAGATAGGACAGCTGGAAGAGCAGCGCAGTCCTCTCTGCAGCAGGCAACAGGTCCGTTGTAAACTTGGGAGAAATCGCTGATGAGAACTTGGTCACCTCTGTTTGGCAACAATTAAAGGTGCACAAAGGATACAATGTCAAATACCTGCTGTAAAGGAGAAATTCTTCTTCGTAAAATGAAAATTGGCATGTTAAAACATCATACCGAGTTGGTATGTTTGCCAAGGAGCAAATTTGAGCTAGCCTGTTGCATTTAGAACTTTACTATTTTTACCGTTTGACCCAAAAGGCTAAGTATTTGGCACACTTAGAGGAAGCATGAAGATTATTCTATTTTTAAACCATTAAAAACAGCTGGAAGAAACTCCACACCCCATCGGTAGTGTAATAAAGCCCCTGGCATTCAAAACGAGGCACTGAGAACTTTGTAAGCGTACACAACGTTTATTAAGAAAACAATTCTTCCATACAGTAGTTTGCAGAGCTGACATACCAACAGCAAACATACAACTTGGTATGATGTTTTAACATGGCAATTTTCATTTTACACCAAATTTCTCTTTTAATACACATTCACATAAAAATAATATCAATGCATAAATGTTTGCTTATTGTTTAAAAAGTGTAGGTGAAATTAATGTATTTATACATTCATTCTTTACCTTTGCTCTGCGCCATAGTTTCACTTAAGTTGCTGACTGGCTATCCGAAAGGAGCACTAGACAGGGCTTGGATTGGAAACAAAGACACACACAGTTTGTGTGAAATGGTGAAATAATTAGAACATAGTAAAACTAATAACTGAAAATAAAGTAAAACCACAACACAGTAAAACACCTCAGATCTTTTGTGAAATGAAACACTTTAGTAAAAACTATACACTTTGTTTTACAAAAATGCTATTTTGCCACCAAATTGCAGACACATAATTAATATGATTTCTTTGTGTTTGAATAGGTTACACACAGTGGAGATCAATCCTAAACACTTTGTGACAATTCCCACTTTTGTAATGACATAATCTCGGTCATAAATCATCTAATGGTAAATACTGATAAATGACATGAATCACAATGCACAACAAATACTGCTGACTAAACATATTTCAAATGCTGAAAATATTTACATGATGTGTAATGCAAAATCAGTCAATACTTTCAAGTGTTTGCATATGGCATAGTTTCATGTTGTATTGAAAACTGAAGCAGAACCGTGTATCAAACAGAACACAGCAAAATATATTTGGAGATAAAAAGCTACTGTCACTTTTATAAATGAAAAAATACATAACTTCACCAACACCAAAAGCTCCCTAAACCAAAAGTGCCCCATAGGTTTAATCTACAACTTACCAGATGTGTGTGTGGAGTTGGTGAGTAGAGTTTCAGCACGTCGCTGTGTGTTTTATAAACTCTACAGACTCCACCTACTGGGCAGAGATATGAGGATGCAGGCTACAGACACACACACACACACACACACACACACACACACACACACACACACACACACACACACACACACACTCACATACAGACTCCACCTTCTGGGCAGAGATGTGAGGATGCAGGCTACAACAGGCTCTTTACCACATACACACACACACACACACACACACACGTGTACACACACATGCACACTCACATACACTCTCCACCTCTGGGTATGGAGGATGCAGGTTAACAGTCCAAACAGATTTTCAGCTTGCCAGGCAGCATGAACTTGAGCCCTTCAGTAAGGTCTTGTTGAAGGTCCTGTATATAGTTGTACCACCTTGCCAGACTCTCAGTTCTAAATTGTTTAAAGTTTTGGTGACAAATAGATCTCTGTAAGGGCTAGACGATGAGTAAGGAATCTTGTGGATAAAAATGAAACTGAAAGCATCCACATCCAAGTACAAGTTAGATCTTGGTGCTCTAAACTAGATATGTTTAGATATGCTTAACTTGCATCATTACAATGAAACACAGAGACAGCGATTGGCATAGGCAGCCAAGGCAGCCGTCTAGGTTGACACATGTTTTGGCGGTGCCCTTCATAAATCCTCATAAATAGACCATGCACTTATGCAGAGGTGTGTCAAGGCTAGCTCACAGCATACAGAGGGTTGTTTACCTATGTCTTGGTGAGATGGAATGTAGCATGTGATGAAATGCCTTGTTTACAGCCCTTCCGTTTTACAGTCAGTGGTAGACTGTAGACTGTGATATACTTGTCATTTGATGAGGCTAGCCTTATCAAAATAGAACATACATAACTTGGCAAATGTTGAAACTGAAAACTGTTACCATTTTGTTTACAAAAATAGGTGATTTCAAATTTGATGGCTGCTACACGTCTCAGCGTTGGGATACAGGGATGTTTACCATAGTTTAGCTAATCTTTACAATACACTGCGTTCCAAATTATTATGCAAATTATATTTTTCTTTGATCACCAGCAGCTTCAAATACCCGTTTGCTGCTTTGTGATGGAATTTTAGCAGCTGCTTTCCTGATCCGATGTATTTGTCCGGCAGAAACCTTCCTCATTGCACCTTTCTCTGCAGAGACCCGTGTGTGCTCTGACACACAAATCTCTTAATAGTACGATGATCACACTCAAGTTTTTATGAAATAACTAAGGTTTTTATACCTTGTCCAAGGCATTCAACTATTTCACGCTTTTCGGCAGCAGAGAGATACTTTTCCTTTCCCATATTGCTTGAAAATGGTGGTGTGCCTAATAATGTGGAACGTCCTACTTAAGTATTTTTTTCTTTATTTGGACTCACCTGGCACAGGTGTCTGGGATCGTTTGCAGTGGTCGAAAGAGCCCTGAGACACAATACCATGCATGAGTTTAACTGAAAAAGTAAAAATTCTACCTTTATGACACTTAAACATAATTTGCATAATAATTCGAAACGCAGTGTAATTCAAGACATACTTTGCAACTCTGAGTGCTTTTTCTCAATGGAGCTCCCTTTAGTGTCTCCAAGTAAATAGACACTCATAAAAATGGACTGTTTTCCCTCCCCCTTACCCTGTGCATGTGTGTTTGGCATGGGCAGCTGAGGCAGTTGTCTAGCAAGACGACCTTTTGTGCAGTGCCCTTAAGTGCCCTTCGTAATTCCTCACAATTCATTTTTTATATTTTACTGGAAAAATATTTATTTGCTATTGCTGTAAAGTAGGGTTATTAAGAGTATGAAACATTTGAATAATAGCACTTTTTATGAAAATGTAAAAAGCCAACAGTAGCTAAGCATCTGGCAGAGACAGTCTAGTTGTTGAACTGCACTTTAACAGGATCCTCCTTTTATGTAGATTTTAAACTTTATTTCGTCTGTGTGCCAGTTTTTTGGCTTGTCTTGTCGCTTTGTTTTTGCCTGCCTTATAAACAGGAGTATGAAGACACGTGAGGTGCCTCTGAAAGCGGACTAGATTTTTTTCCACTGTTTCTTTTCTGTTACAACTTCCTCATGTGTGGGCATGTCTTGTGCAGTACAGAGTTCTACAACGTACAGAAACCCGCATGAAGAATGCAAAGTAATCCCAAAGGAACAAGAGATTTTTTTAAGGGGAAAATAACGTATTAGCTGAAACCCTAAAAGCTTACAGCCCACCACCAAGCCATTGACTTGTGGCATCTTTCAGAACGGAACGGAACAGAGTTGTAGTAGCCAATCGTGGTGCCTGATTGATTTTATCTACCTGTGGGTGTGGTCTGTTTGTGGTCTAAACATGCCAAATGTTGAGCACTTGACCTGTATGGGCTTGTCCCCGCTGTGTCTTGCACTAAAGTGTGCAGTAAACATTGTTTCCAGTGTTTTATTAGTGTTTGAGTGTATTGATAGTTGAATATTTCTAAGTTCCTAACACTGTACAGTGTTACTGTGGCTTCTTCAACTTAAATTGCTTTGCTTTGTTTCTTTGTTTTTATGTTTTCTCTGGTTATATATGTTTCTGGCTATATATGTTCCATTTCTTGTCTTTTGGCATTTCAGTTGTAAATATAACTGCAAGCAGAAACGAGGGGACCAAGCATAGACCGTAGCAGTTAGAAGATGCCAATTTTTCTTCGAACCCGGGTCTCCGGGGTACCAAATGTACGCTTTGACTGCAGCGCCAAAGAGCCAGGCTTGTTGGTATAGCAGTCAGAGCACACCAACAACCCTACTGATGGTCACTCCATCACACTGCCTTCCCCTTTGGGAGGCACAGCCATGCGCTTTACACACTCAGGTGTCCCTCACGCATCTCCCAACATACTTCTCCCATCCAGGGTGTCCCACATACACTCTAAAAACTGCTGGGTTAAAAACAACCCAAAAGTAACCCATGTGCTGGGTCATATATGGACCGACCCAATGCCGGGTTGAGTCAACCCAGGGGGTTGGGTTGCATACAATAACCCAGCATGCTGGGCTACATTTTCAACCCAAAAGCTGGGTAGAAATAACTACATTGCTGGGTTAAAACTACTAAATGAATGGGTAACATTTTTAACCCAGAAGCTGGGTAGAAGTAACTACATTGCAGAGTTAAAACTACTAAATGAATGGGTGACATTTTCAACCCAGAAGCTGGGTAGAAATAACTACATTGCAGAGTTAGAACAACCAAATGAGTGGGTTAACAGACAACCCAAATTCTGGGTCAACTCTTGGGTTAACCAAATTATTATTTGTGGGCGTTTTACTATCCATCAATGATAAAAGAAACACTAATTTTGAGTGTATGTCATCTATATCATTTTATGTAACAGTAATGTGACAAAACACAGATCTAAATCACTGTTGTTTATTAAGTATTTATTACAGTCTCAAACACATACATCCTTTATCCTATCACACACAGACACACACACACACACACGGGCCTCTAACTGAAACGGCCATGGACTAACATGAATACAACACACACACACACACACACACACTTACAGGCCTCTAACTGAAACGGCCATGGACTAACGTGGAAAAAACACACACACACTCACTTACAGGCCTCTAACTGAAACGGCCATGGACTAACGTGGAAAAAAAACACACACACACACACTTACAGGCCTCTAACTGAAACGGCCATAGACTAACATGAAGTATTAAAACACACACACACACACACACACACACACACACACACTAACACGAGGTACTAAACACATATTTACAGGCCTCTAACTGAAATGGCCATGGACTACAATTAGGTATTAAAAAACGCACACACGGTTACAGGCCTCTAATTGAAACGGCCATAAACCTCAAATATAAAAAAAACACACAGCCTCAACTCAAACGGCCATGAATTACCATGAAATGATAACACACACACTTAAAGGCCTCTAACTCAAACGGCCATAAACTTCAATTATAAAACAGATGCATTAAAACTTGAAACACACACAGATGCAGTCTGAAACTAAACTACACTGCAAACTGTGCCCTCATTACTTTTACACAAGGACACACAGGTCCTGGGATTTCATACATAGTTTGTATGAATTCCCAGACCTGTGCACATGCATGTGGATACTGAATATCAAAGACAAAGAACGCCTTGAAGCACCCATCTACGGCACCCAAAAGGGATGGATGTTCCAGGGCAGTTCCATTGATAATGACGAATGCTTGAGAACATCGATGACTCTCACCCAACATCAGAACAAAAGGGTACTCTGCCTTTGCCTGAGACAGGTACTCCGCCAGGTTTGTTCCAACCTGTAGATGAGAGGGGGCAAAGCAGATTCTATTACACAAATTGGCACCCAAAGGAAGACAAACAACGAGCAACTTGACTTTTTTCCACTGCAAGTAAATCTTATCCTGACAAACATCAAAATTTAGTCTGGCCATGACCAATAAACCAGGCTCAATCCTAGGAGTGGAATCAGTGGTTGTCTTTCAAACTGCCTCTGCACACAATAGGACAGTGCTACAATCAATCAGAGCAACAATCAGAAAAACAACAAATACATCCACTGAAATCAATAACTTGAGTGCCTTTTTCTGCACTTTCAAATAAAAGCCCACGTCTACCTCTTCCAAAGTCAATGTCAAAGCAAAAACAACAGGGCTATTGGTTGATTCACACCAAACTTCTGCTATTAAACGCTGGGGAAAACCCTGGCATCGCATTGGTGGTGAAATAAACTAAACGGAATTGCCTCAACTTACCGGCTTCTCGTCAATGAATGCCTTCTGACATTCAATGTTGCTTGGACGAACAAGTCTCCTCCCAACTTTGTGGGCGCTTTGTGGCAAAAGCCTGGGAAGTATCTGTAAAGCTAGTTCTCCTCGTCTGTCTGCAATATGTCACAAGAAATATGCAAACATCATTCTAAAACAGATAGTTGTGGTCCTTGATTATGATTGGTTAAATCGCATTTCACTTACAATTGACAGTTTTCTTTTATTTTCAAGTTATTTTTTAGTTATTTAGAATATTTGTCAGATTGGCACTTTCTTTCAGAATTTCCAGGAATTAGGAGCATTGTTATAGAATTATGTTTGGGTCTAGAGGGTTAATAAGAGTATGAGTGAGTGAGTGTGCGTGTGTCTAAGTGTTTGTGTGTGTTAGTCAGTGAGTGAGTGAATAAGAGTGTGTGAGTAAGTAAGAGTGTGTGTGTCCATTTTTGTGTGTGAGCGAGAGTGTGTATGTGAGTGAGTCTGCAGTGAAACAGAACCATTTTCTAAAATACCTGCAGAGAGGTTGTCTGTATTTAGCAGAAGGTCGGTCTTCTCCTTTTTACCAACGCAGATAATTTTCTCTGCAAACAGCATGTTCCATCGTTTGGTTAATTTGTTAGATGCATCAGGATGTAAAATGGCGAAATCCTGAGAAATCTACAATGAACAAAATGTAAATGTCACTTGAACAGTACATTTGCATACCACCTCACATCTACAACATATTATTATTAGACTACAGGCCAAACTAACACACTGAATTGTGTTGCTGATCTGACTAATCGGAGGCCGAAATGATTTGGACTGCGTTTCCCAAAGCCATCGTAAGCCTAAGTAGTTCTATGGACACCCCCACCTGGAATAACCTAGATAACATATAGGAAATCTCACCATTCCAGGAGTGTCTACCAGACGTGGAAACTTTGCAATGATGTCTTGGACTGACTTCGCCCCATTGGTCCGGATCCACTGGGCCCTGTAGACTGCAGTCTCTTGCATGAAATCAGACACCTGCTGCTGTGGCCACATGTTATTTTTCAGCCATTCTGTCATCTGAGTGGCTCGCTCTTCTGTTACAGTCGCGTCTGTGATGAACAGGGGGGAAAAAAAACATAATAATAGAGAATAAAAGCTCACATCTTTGGAGACCTCAGAGAACAATTTGAAATGCCATATATACAGTACTGTGCAAAAGTCTTAGGCAGGGGGGACTGCCTTCATAAATGGAAGTGTTAATCATTTATGTTCATCAATTATCAAAATGCAGTGACTGAACAAAGAGAAACCTAAATCAAATCAGTATTTGGTGTGACCACCCTTTGCCGTCAAAAGAGCATCAATTCTTCTAGGTATACTTGCATAGAGCTTTTGAAGGAACTCGGCTGGTACCTTGTGCCAAACATCTTGAAGAACTAACCACAAACCTCTGTGGATGTAGGCTTCCTGATATATACAACCAATTTGGTGTAATTCGTTGATCATACACCTGACTATAATCCTGCAAAATCCCTGACTTTGTGTGGACCCCTGTGTGTGTACACTTTTTTGTGTGCACCTGCCTAAAACTTGTCAAAAACAAGTTCAAGTTCTTTCAGCCTTATGGGTGTTTCAACATTAAACATGTGGATGGCTAAAAAGATACAATACTGTGCAAAGATTTAGGCAGGTGCCTTCAAACCAGCATCAATTCACACAAAGGGGTACACAAAGGTATTCTGAAAAGTGTTTTAAGTTCTGTAAGACAGGAATTAACTGTAGAAACATGTAAATGGCTGAAAATACCAAATTTGCTGTGAAAACAATTAAGTTGGATTCCAATCTACTTAAAACTGGTAAAGACCTATGTTCATCCTGACCATATGGGCCACTTTCAGGGGCCGTGAGTTTGATAATAAAATACACTATCTCGGAGACCGTGTTCAGTTTTGTTTTTTCTCTACTGCCTTGCGCGCGGTGCGTAAAACAGCCACATTATGAGAGAGGGAGGAGGAGAGAGAGTGAGATAGAAAGGGAGAACACGTGAGCGCTCGACAGAGAATGGTTGCGGAGGTCGCGAGTGGCGGTCTGAAACGTTTGGAAACCCCTGGAATAGAGTGTCAAATCGTGTTCATATTCTTCTCCACTCTTTAGAATGATATCCTCCAAGGGTGTCTCTAATTACCTCTAACCTCTATTATATCCTATCCAGGTTTCTCTAACCTTTCTGGGACTGAGGGCTACCCAAAGGATGAGAATCTGCACTGAGGGCTACTCATTCAAAATAATCTACTAAATTTAAGTCCTACATCCCTTTCAAATAACACTATGTATAAGTGTTTGCTTTTAATTAATCATAGTTGAGCAATAAACTAGTATTTAAAGATTAAAACATGAAAACACAAAAAATATTTTGATTAGAATACTGCCATAGTCACTTGCTTTAAAAAAAAAGAAAAAGAAAAAGAAAAAACATCAGTCGCATGCACCTCACAAGCTCTTGGCGGGCTATCACCACGTTAGGGACCCCTGCTTCAAAGCAACGTCTTAGGGGAAACCCCATCGAATTCTCTTCTACTGTCTAGCATATGCTATTGAATCCAATGAAGGTAGCGATAGTGCTAGTAAAACCCAATTGAAACAAATTGAAATAGCGCTACGCCAGCAGTGTACCAGTGAGCTAGAAGCTGAAAGATAAACTGAGATTTTGCGAATAATTCCATTGAATAAAAATTGCACCTAAAAAGGTAACTTGTAATGGTGTTTCTGCCGCCTGTTAACATGTTTTGTTTCTGAATGAGAGTATGTGCTTTTAGGACATGGCGGGCTGTCTCATTCAGTGCCCACTTAATTCAAAGATGACCGCCACACCCTCGCAACAACTTCAAACTTTAACTAAGGGGTCGTTTAACGTTTTACTGGCAATGACCCTGATAGGTCAAAATTGAGGACAAGTAGCGGGAAATACTAGAAGTTGCAAGGCTGCAATGAATCCGCGGGGACTAACTGATTTTGCCTTACATTGCGAAATCCTGAAGGGACTAGCCTATCGCCTTCATTGCAAGGCAAGTGAACACGCGCCACTGGCAAATTAACGTTATTGCTCCGCTGTTGGAGAAAATTTGCTAAGCCATTGCTAGCATTAAACCATAAAACCCCCATTCACAAAAAAGACATTAACTCTTTGGTCTCCGGTTTGTAGCTTATGATATAGATGATACAACTGCAAATATCAATGGTTTCATAGACATTTAGGAAGTCTTCTCGGTGTTTGTCTAACCGGATAATGGTATTAGCATACACTAGGCTAACAAACTATTGAGTCATGGTATTATGACCAAAGTTACCCTTATATAATGCCATGTTTTCATTATTACCATATTTTCTTTAATTGATAAAATAATTGCCATAATGAACTTACCTGAGAAAGAACTTCAGCTTCATAAAGTTGTGTCTCCGGAATCACAAATGGCGGCATCACCAAAATGACTTGACTTCAAAGCTGGTAGGCAGGTTTTCAACGGCAGATGGAGCCTCGTTTTGATCCAAGCCAATGCATTGGGTTATTGTTTGGGTTAAAAGGATAGGTTGAAACTACCCAGAACATCGTTTTTTGGCTGTAACCCAGCATTTGGATTACTAAAATAACCCAGCATTTTTTAGAGTGTGGGTTGAAACTACCCAGAACATCGTTTTTTGGCTTTAACCCAGCATTTGGGTTACTAAAATAACCCAGCATTTTTTAGAGTGTACTGATGATGCTTCACCCATCACTGGGGTCCCTCACACCAGGGTCAACCTAACCTGGGGCTCCCTCATATGGCTCAAACAGTGGGTGCACCTCCGACCTCATGGCAAGCTATCCCACTTCTGACACCATTTGTAGCGAAGAGGAGAAGTCACCCCACCCGGCTTCGAACCCGGGTCACCAAACGTGTGCTTTGACCACAACGCCAAAGAGCCAGGCAGTTAAAGCACACCCACAACCCTAGTGTGGTCACTCCATCACAATGGCATAAATTATGTTTGGCTAGTACATGTCAATACATTCGGACCCAATCATCTCTGTCAAGTATGACCTCACTTCCTGTTTGGGGGCTTCATCATGAATGTGGTCATCTTGAACGTGATTACCATTTGTCATTGTGATCACCCGGCACAGCACAGCACAAAATTCACCCTCTGCATTTAACCCATCACACACAGGTACGCAGCCATGACTACGGCGCCTGGGGAGCAGCATGTGGGGGCAGTACCATGCTCAGGACACCTCAGTGTGTGTATGTGTATGTGTCTACAGTATGTGTGTGTGTGTGTGTGTGTGGGGACGGTACCATGCTCAGAGTACCTTAGTGGCACTACTGGCAGTTGATGGATTTGAACCTGCAATCCTACGGTGACAGGTCTGTTACTTTAATCGCAAGGTCACCACTGCCCCACTCCATACACAGGGTGGACCAGAAAAGACTGGACAGCTTTATACATGATTACATTACCTCAGTGATGAAACACATGGGGGGGAATGGTATAGTACATTGATCTCTAATACTTGATTGGACAGATCCTATTGGCTAGCATTGTAGCAACAGCCTGACAGAAGAGTTTGTTGATTTAAACGACCAGCTGAGTGATGAGTGAGTCCAATCAACTCTGCCTTTCACTGCAGCTGGAGCAGTGGAAGCAGCTGAAGACTGGCCGCATTTGACTTGAGCTAGACGTTTGCATGCGGATGCATCCGTTTGCAGCCTGACGCTGAAAATGTTGCATTGTGGTTAGAAATTGTGTCCGACATGCCCGAAATGTGTGAGGTTGTCACGAGTTGTCACAACAATGCGACCATGACACATGACCCGAAAACTCGCGGGAGCATGACGCTTACAGACAAATCGTACAGACCTTTGCAGTTGCCTCCACACAACTGCAAGTGGCTAGCTAACGCCTCCTCGGTGACGCTACTTTGCCATGGTTGGTTAAAAGTTCACTGACGTCTGTGCACGTGCATTGTCCGGTGCTCCCCGACTGGACTTGTCATCTAAAGTGTACGTTATTGTACTCCAATTTGAAGATATATCTCTTCTCTTTATTTTTACCTTGTTCTGATGGTTTATCCGACGCTGTCAAGCCCGGCCCATTATTTATTTAATTATTAATCCCATTTCTATTTCATTGTTCGTGTGATATACCTACTTATGGTCTTTGTTTTATGGTTTTGCTGTCTTGGTTTTCATGTTTGTGTTGTGGAGCACTTTGGGGCAACTCGTTTTGTTCCAATGTTAATCTAAACAATAAGAAAGACTGGACTTGAATTAAACTCTCAGTGCACCCCACTACAACCATAGACTGTAGAGGACTACAACCCCCGCCCTCCCTCTCCACACATGACTTGTGTGTCATCTGCTACGATGATCGGGGAGGCGCGAGCTCAGTCTCGTTAGAATTTGTGTTCGACTTTATTTTCCTCATTTAATGCCCACCCCTGCTGTGACCAGCAATTCTCGTTGACGTATGCAGCCAGTTGCAGACGGGCGGACTCGAATCTCGAACGAGCCTACTCTTAGGGAAGTGTTCAGACACCAACAGATTACACAAGACCTGGAAGATCTGGAGGTTGGCAAGTGGGAGTGGCAAAGAGGTCATATAGGCCTTGACCTTTGGTACTTGTGCTAAACCAACACGTTTATATGAGGGTAGGCCATAAAAAAATCACTACTTTTTACATGACTATGTCTACTTACTTATGTAGACTACCACAATATCTCTTTGCAGTAATATGATAATATTTATAAGGATGAACGCAAAGGGGTAACCACTATGGCCATTTGTATAAAATTACTTCTGACAAAAAATGGCAATTGGTTTTGGCTTCATAATCTGCATTTGGGGCTACTACAGTGTTCCTAGAAGTTTATGTAACTTTTGAATTTTATGCAAATTTGATCACTGCAAAATCTGTTTAATTTTTAAGTACCTTAAAATCAGTAAATTACAGGAGACAAAATGCAGTCTTATCAATATTACGTTTCAATGCAGAGTGCAGTTACGTCTTCAGTCTGACTGTAGGTTGTGGTAATATTGCATTATGGGCCAGCTGTGGGCTAATGGTTAGGGAGTTAGTCTTGCAGTGAGTCATATGGTTGCAGGTTTGAATCCCATATTAGTAGAAAGAATGTGTGTGGGGTAATAAATAACTCAAGACCGTCATCACATTACATTACATCACCATTTTCACTATCATGGTCACCACTGCTCTCACTGCCACTGTCATTTTATAACCTTTGAACACAAGAAGTAAAACAGTTTGAGGGGTGTAAATATCAAACAAACATATGCTTTTTCAACATGACACAGACAACAAAAGCAATATCATTTTTATTGCTCGAAGGTTGGAATTCTCAAGTTTGAACTGCCGAATGTTTTGACAGCTCCATCTGCTGGTAGGTTTCAGCACAACAGCACACCTTGATGCTGGTGAAAATTATTTCCTACAGTTATGATCTACCAGTCTGACGGAACTGATAGCAGAAATGTGTTAAGGGAAAATGTGAATATACTTTAAGTGTTTTTAGGACTTAAAGTCGGGTCTATTTATATGTATCTTTCACGAATGGAAGCAAGCCTGATAAGGTTTCAGTTGGGGCACATTGTCCCATGTAATCACAGCCAGAGTGGAGGAACATGGATGTATGCAGGTTTGTTAATCACAGCCAGAGTGGAGGAACATGGATGTATGCAGGTTTGTTAATCACAGTCAGAGTGGAGGAACATGGATGTATGCAGGTTTGTTAATCACAGCCAGAGTGGAGGAACATGGATGTATGCAGGTTTGTTAATCACAGCCAGAGTGGAGGAACATGGATGTATGCAGGTTTGTTAATCACAGCCAGAGTGGAGGAACATGGATGTATGCAGGTTTGTTTTACTGGCAAAGGGTTGGACCTATAACACATGAACATAATCTGAGTACAACATGTGTAGCTGTGGCATACGTTAAGTGTTATTTTAGTGAATTTCTCTAAATTCCTTGTGTGTATATGTGAAGTTACATAGTCCTGCCAAAAGAGGTCATCTGTTGTTTCCTATGGGGCTTTAACACAAGTGAATTCGGTGTCATACTGGAAACATTAGGAAGGGGGATGCCAGCTGTATCCTCCTGTCCATGTGTGTGATGTGCAGATGCATTTGTGTCGCTGAAGGAAAAAATAAATCACAGATCAAGTAAATTATTCACCTCCTCTTTTCGTCTTGTGCTTCTAAATAAGATTGTTTGCTAGTGCTGTGACAGGCTGAAAAGGAGTCTGTTACATGTGTGTAATAAACCTAATAAAGGATAACAAATACATGATTACCTGATTGTGTTCTTTCCCTTGCAGATCTTCTGCAGCCTGTGTACGCATGCAGAGCACGTGTGGACTCATGGAATGTGTGCTTACGGTGTAAACCTATTTTCAGACTTTACCTGGCAACGAGAAATACAGTTTTTATATTAGCTGATAGGCTGATAATTCAGGACAGCCATATGCAGGACCTTCCACCTGGCTATTCATAGGCAGTTGGATGTGTGGTGTGTGGAGCTTTATCAGTTAGCTCACCCAGTAAAATACATGTCTTTATCAGTTAGCTCACCCAGTAAAATACATGTCTTTATCAGTTAGCTCACCCAGTAAAATACATGTCTTTATCAGTTAGCTCACCCAGTAAAATACATGTCTTTATCAGTTAGCTCACCCAGTGTGAGAAATACATGTGTAGTGTGAGTGTGCAAACGTCTATGCATGTCTCTCAAGCTCAATGCATCAGACTTGAGAGCTGGGAGCAAGACTCAGAGGAAATGCTCCAGATTATATTAAATTAATTATATGAAATTAATTATATGGAATAATAGAAATTAAAGGGTAGAGGAGTAATCATCTGGACACAGAGAAAATAAACTTCAATTTCCAAGCGAAAGGAGGCCCTCTGTTTGAGTATCAGCATTTTATTGTAATTCTATAACAGACCAGCAGATGAAGCCACAGACGCAAGTTCACTTCCTAATAAGTTCAATTCCTAACATTTTGACATGTTGAACATGGCGTTAATGAACAGAAATGGAAAAACAGGTGTGATTATTAACCAGCACATTACATTTCACGCAGCATTGGTTTTATCCAAAGGGATTAACAGTCAAGAAAACAATCGAGCTACAATAAACATGGGAGACTACAGGAGATCATGAATGCATGGAGATCAGGCTGATAGTGCACATACAGAAGGTGTGGGTTAGATGTGGGTTAGATCAGGCTGATAGTGCTCATAGGTGTGGGTTAGATGGCTAGTGATTCTCATTGCCAACAATACCTAATGTGATTTACTGTGAGTAAAGTGTTAATAAGTATTAACACATAATTCCTTAACAGACATTAAATAGCACAACAGACACAGTTAAGTTGCAGTATCTGATAGACTTAAACTGAGTTAGCTACTCCTATATGTGGCTGCACTAGTAATGTATAATCAAACCTGCTTTACTGAATAGTCTGATTACTGGTGTACAGTACAGCACCAGTCTTAGGCAATGATACAGCTCTTATTTTCGGTGAATTTATCTCCTCTAATCACCTGCATGAGTTTATCTATGAGCTCTTCCTTTTGATTGGCTGCCTCCTGTGTGTTCCTGTTGTTGAACACCTGATATCTGCAACCACACTGCATAATGAGCCTCTGAAGGTGTGTGTTGGTATGTCTGACATAATCATCGATACTCCGATCTGGTTTCAGATCATCCCCATGTGTGAAGAGGATGATGGCTCTGTGTCTGATTCTGGTCTGCAGTGCTCTCTCTAGCCTCTCTAAGATGTCTCTCTCTCCCTCAGTGAAGCGGCCAATCTGAAGGACCAGCAGGTACACACACAGACCCCCCTCACACATCTGTCTGCACTCCTTAACATTTTCGGCTTGATGCGGAACCTCGTCATCAAAGAAGTCTGGCGTGTCGATGACTTTAACCTGTGTCCCACAGATGTATGTGGATGCCGACTGACACCGAGTGGTGACTGGTGCTACAGAGGTCTTTGATGGGAACTTGTCTGATCCAAGGATGGTGTTGCCACTGGCACTCTTCCCAGAGCCTGTTTCTCCCAGAAGACAGATACTCAGGGCTGTCAGACCTGCCGAAAAATGAAATGATAGTTACAACATTTTAATTTAAATCATATGTTAGAATTATGATTCTAAAACCACGTGTTCAGTTCCTTGATTGTGATTGGCTGAATTGCGTTTCAAGCCATTGTAAATTATAGCATAAGCCACAGGTTGCCCTCATAAAATTCTATTAGAAAAATTCAATATTAGTCTGTAGCAAAGCCCAATTAAAAAAGCACAGTATACCGTATTAAAAATGCTGGACATTGACTTTGTTGTAAACTGAACCTTATTTCAGCAGTTGTACTTTAATCACATAAATATTAAATAAGCATTCTTAAATGTTTGCAATGACACTCTGTTGCAGTGATTGGCTTGTGTTATGTCTGTCATAGCTTTTAGCGTTTTAGTAAACTATATGTATTTGGCAGTGTTTTGTTATGAATTAGAAAGGAGAAAAGAGGAAAATTATGGTATATGTTGTGTTAAAATCCTGCTTGGAGCGCACCAGTGCTGTGTACAGCACCCTCCCCATTACTGCCCTCCCCATTACTGCCCTCCTCATTACTGCCCTCCTCATTACTGCCCTCCCCATTACTGCCCTCCCCATTACTGCCCTCCTCATTACTGCCCTCCCCATTACTGCCCTCCCCATTACTGCCCTCCCCATTACTGCCCTCCTCATTACTGCCCTCCCCATTACTGCCCTCCCCATTACTGCCCTCCTCATTACTGCCCTCCCCATTACTGCCCTCCCCATTACTGCCCTCCCCATTACTGCCCTCCCCATTACTGCCCCTGTTAAACATGGCTAACAAGAGAAACCACAAATCGAATCAGAATTTATCTTACTTTCAAAATGAAAACACTGAGGAAACATATATCCTTTAAAATAAGCCAATGCTTACTGAGAAAAGAAAACTGCATTTAGAAAAATACACGTATTTAAGTAAAAATAGATGTGTTATTGGAACCTCTTGAAAATAGTCCAACTGCGATGTAATTACATCTCTTTTCAATTTATATTGAACTTCTTTAAGATGATCACAGTGTCTGTCTGTGAACTTAGAAACAGCGCTTCATGACTTTGGTTTACAGAGGTATAAACGTTGGCAGAGGGGTCAAATGGCCTAGTCATTTTGCAACACAGGAAAAATAATATAACAGAACATTAAAATATATTCTGGAAAGTATTTTGACCTCTTTAGAACAGGAATTAGACATAGATATATGTACATGGCTGACAATGCCCCATTCACAGTTAAAACAATAATAAAGTAATTCCAGTCAATTCCAACTAAGACATATTTGGCTTGGATAAAGATCCCTGTCTCTCTTGGCAATTATTGTGGTACTTCTGTTTTATTTTTAGATTTTTTTCCCCTTAAAATAAAGTAGGAGTCCCCTAGCATCTGCAGCTCTACTTCAGAACTGTGTCCCGGACATGACAAGAGGAGGTGTCATATAGGGGATGTCACAAATTCATATTTCACTCACTTGGGCATTTAGCCCACAGGCTTTTAAGGGGGCTGTAGATTTCCTGCCAGGGTTATAAATGGAAGTGGCGTTTTTGCGCTATTTGGCAAACCCTGCACCAGTGTTAATAAACAAAAAATCTGTTTGAACAGGGGTGCAGTCATAATAAAAATAATCCTTCTGTATAACATACCTGTATAATGATCTACAGGATTCTTTAAACTCATCCTTGGAATTTTCCTGAAAATATGGTGCTTTAGGTTAACAGGATACATTATTCTGAACTATGGCTAATTTTAACAAAATGTAAATATCACTGCAAAGTCAACTATAGGCTTCTTCGGGGTCTTACATTTGCTCATGAGGGGAACAATTGTCCTTCTTTTTCTGAGCTGTTTCATCCCTTGGATCTGTATCACAAATGGAAAATATGGTTTTCTGACAAACTGCGTTATGTCTTTTGATATGATGATGAATAAAATTTACTCAAAATGTTATTCATTTGTTCATTTAGCTGTTAAAAAATCTAAGGCATGTTCACTAGTTTACATGATCAGAGGCATTAGGCAAAAACACAAGGAGCAGTTTTGTTTAGCTTACATTCCGGGAAGATTGGACCACCATCAGTCTCCTTTACCAGTGCAGCTATCTTCCCCATGAGCTCTTCCACCTGCTGCTCATCCCTCTTCCTGTTGTTGAACACCTGATACCTGCCACCACACTCCCTAATGAGCTCCTGGAGGTGTGTGTTGGTGTTTCTGACATAATCATCAATATGCTGATCTAGATCATCCCCATATGTGAAGAGGATGACGGCTCTGTCTCTGATTCTGCTGTGCAGTGCTCTCTCTAGCCTCTCTAAGATGTCTCTCTCTCCCTCAGTGAAGCGGCCAATCTGAATGACCAGCAGATACACACACAGACCCCCCTCACACATCTGTCTGCACTTCATAACATGGCTGCTTGGCTGCTGAAGATCTTCATCAAAGAAGTCTGGCGTGTCGATGACTTTAATCTGTGTCCCATAGATGATCTTTGATGCCTCTGCACACTCTATAGTGGTAGCTCTGGAACTGGTCTTTGAAAGGAAAGCTTTCTTTCCCAGGATGGTGTTCCCACTGGCACTCTTCCCAGAGGCCTTCTCCCCCAGCAGAAGCAGGGTCAAAGGGCAATCAGTCTGGCTACCTGTACACAGAAACATGTGTGTGAATAACTCAACCGGAGAGTAAAACTCCACTAGTCCTCATGCTGTAGTTTTTAGGTGTTTGGCTTCCTCCCTGTCCAATGTTTTGGATGTCTAATGGGCTAAAGATTAAGGAGTTGGGCCTGCAGCCACATGTTTAATGTTCTCAAATTGACAGGAGGTGGGAGAGTTGACTTTAGGTTACTTTTAGTATCGTGTCACATAAATGTTTCTTACGGGGGCATGTACATGTGCATGTTTGCATGGTGTTTTCTCTGGAACAGAACAAGGCAGAAATCAAGGTAAAGAACACTTCACATGTAAAGTTATTTGATTTTAATGTGATCTGTAAATCACTGCGTGCACATGGAGGAGTTGAATCCGATTGGAAATGGTTTGGGATCGTATCGACTTCATGTGCCCAGGCTAAGGATCGTATAGGGATTGGTTTCGCGAATCCGATTGCAACCCCTGGCTTGAGCCGGTTACAATCCGCTTGGTGCCGCCTTGTGCACGGTTATTGGTTTGGATTCGTGTACTGCGCATTAGGGCTGGCAAGGAATATTCGAAATTCGAATATATATTCGAATAGTTTTAGTTAGAAAAGCAATTCGAAGGTGAAAGTTAATATTGGAATGTGAAAAAACGTGCACTTGCGCTTTGGAATGTCGGAGGCAAAAGAAATACTCGGTGTAGTTGGAATATTTGTGTTTTATTTGGAGCGAATATTCGAAAATCATTTTTGAGCAATGTTGACTACTGCGCATGTAAAACCACTCGATCCCAGAAGCTTCTGTCCCTGATTTTCATCCATACTGAACGTCGAGGCTTTCTATCGCCTGCTCTCAACAAGTCTCGTTGTCCTCAATTGCTTGTAATATCAAACGCCGACGGCACAGTTCATGTCGTATCAAGGAAACCAAAAACGCTGTTTGTTCTTTCATACGGACTTCCAAAGAAAGGAGAATGCACAGCTTGCATGCAACTGCTGCTCTGTCAACCTCCTCAAGCGCTATCTTTGTTTTGTATGCCGCCAGATAGTTTGTTTATTTTCTTTTAGCAGCCGTTAACCTGAAGTAGTTCTAACACCACTTGTTGAAAGGAATATAGCGCCATCTAGCGTAGCGGAAACGGGCAGATCTCTGACCATTATCCGCTAACACGAACTCTCATGTGCACAGACATTTGGGACAGACCACCCGTTGGGTAGCAACACCCAACCCAATCCCAATCCAATCCGATCCTACCATGTGCCCGTAGTCATTGTCTGGGAGTTAGGCAGCATGCTACGGTTGCTAAGCCCTTAGCTGTCATGTAGCCCATCCATATGTGCTACAACTCAGCGTTTGCCCTCCTGCTTGGAGCACACCAGTGCTATGTGCAGCACCCACCACAATTATTGCCCCTGAGAAATCACAAATAGTCTAATCTGAATTCATCTTACTTTCAAAATGAAAACACTGAGGAAACATATATCCTTTAAAATAAGCCAATGCTTACTGAGAAAAGAAAACTGCATTTAGAAAAATACACGTATTTAAGTAAAAATAGATGTGTTATTGGAACCTCTTGAAAATAGTCCAACTGCGATGTAATTACATCTTTTTTCATTTTATATTTAACTTCTTTAAGATGATCACAGTGTCTGTGAACTTTGAAACAGCGTTTCATGACTTTGGTTCACAGAGGTATAAACGTTGGCAGAGGGGTCAAATGGCCTAGTCATTTTGCAACACAGGAATAATAATATAAAAGAACATTCAAATGTATTCTGGAAAGTATTTTGACCTCTTTAGGACAGGAATTAGACATAGATATATGTACATGGCAATGCCCCATTCACAGTTAAAGCAATAATAAAGTAATTCCAGTCAATTCCAACTAAGACATATTTGGCTTGGATAAAGATCCCTGTCTCTCTTGGCAATTATTGTGGTACTTCTGTTTTATTTTTAGATTTTTTTCTCTCAAAATAAATTAGCTTCCCTTGTAGCTGTTTTTTTCTCTATTTTCTCTGGTCTGGACACGACATGAAAACGGAAGTTTGGTCACCCTACTACATTACAGAACCAACATAACACACAACGTAAAACAGCATATAGTGGCACACAAGCACCTGCATGGATGTGCATAAGCATTTACTGTTTACTGGAAGCCATGAAAAATTACTTTTCTGATGCACACAGTGGACTAGATGTGTAGCAAAAACGTCTGGTTCTAAGAATTTAAATTCACATCTGATAAAATGTACAAAAGTGATTTAAGAAAACTGAAGCTGTCTAAGAGTGTAGAATTGAGTTGGTACAGTGAGGATATGTCCACAACAAAATCCATGTCCACTCACTGGATACTGGTAGGGACATGTCCCCACTGTTCTCACTCAATTTTAGACCCTTAGTCCCTCACTTACAGCTAGGTGCTCGATAGGAGTCCCCCAACATCTGCAGCTCTACTTCAGAACTGTGTCCCGGACATGACAAGAGGAGATGTCATATAGGGGTTGTCACAAATTCATATTTCACTCACTTGGGCATTTAGCCCACAGGCTTTTAAGGGGGCTGTAGATTTCCTGCCAGGGTTATAAATGGAAGTGGTGTTTTTGTGCTATTTAGCAAACCCTGCACCAGCTAGCTAACCCTAACCCTAACCCTAACCCTAACACAAACACACTGCCACCTAGTGTAGACCACCACAACGACAAAAATAGCTCATGGCTCACACACCTGTTCTGAAGGTTTTGGAGATTGGTTCACTTTGACGGCCATTGCTAAATACGGCGGCCACATTGATGGTGTAATCTGCTAGAGGTTTCAGGTCAGTGATGGTGTAACTGCATGAGTCTCTGTAAATGGTGCGTATTTGTTCCTGATCTCTGACGATCTGGTCGATTTTGAGTTGCCAATATAATCTCTATCTGATTATATAGCCTAGGCCTAAAAACATTGTCAGTATCGTAGGCCAATGGGGTGCCTATCCAAAAATCACAAGACTGTTTGCTCAAAGTTCTTCATGTAAAGACATGTTGAAGAAGATGCTTGCTTAATGGCTGTATAGTCTGTTGTCTTTTAAGTGCATCAAATTGATTCCTAAAGCATAATTGCAGGGACGTTGGACTGGAACCCTTAACAACTAACATGTAAACCCATGTTGATACCCCCTGTCCCTTGGACAAACACCAACTGTTACATTTGACTTTTAATACAAACTTTTCACAGTGTTATTCCAATGCTCACTAACTGAGAATTGTGTGTTTCAGTTTTTCAAAAGAGTTTTGCTGAAATAGATGAACTGAAATATGTTTCGCCCATTCTGATCAAGTGTCCAAGAGTGAATATACACACCTGTTCTGAAGGTTTTGGAGGTTGGTTTACTTTGACGGCCATTGCTCAGTACAGTAGAGACACTGATTGTGTAATCTGCTGCTCTTTGCAGGTCAGTGATGGTGTAATGGCTGGAGTCTCTGTGAATGGTGCGGGTTTTTTTCTCATCTCTGCAGATCTCCAGCAAGTAAGTCACCTGGTCCACTCCAATTGGTTTGGTCCATGTCAGACTAGCTGTGGGGAACCTCAGGTCCACCTGCAGATTCTGTGGAGGGGGGACCTCTGTGTGAGGAAAACATTTAGTCAGGGGTCATAACAGCATCTCTGAGTATTCACCTTCTTGGCAGGAGGTGATTCCTCACTGTGATCACACAGCATACCGTGCACACAATAACATTTGCAGAGTTGCAGTCTTTTATTCAACTGAGAGTTACCTTAGTTATTCTGAAAACACAACGCAATCTAATTAAAGTGAGCAATGACTTCGGGGAAAAGTCCATCTGAAAACACCAAACATGTAACAGTGGTGTGTGTGTGTGTGTGTGTGTGTGTGTGTGAGAGAGAGAGAGAGAGAGAGAGAGAGATCTTGTATTCAATGCAAATTAAAAATCAGCGTAGTTTTTGACCACTAAGCTCTTTTCATCGTTAACTAGTGAGACTAGTAGGTAGCTGACTATTTTCACCTGGCCTAACACACCAACATAGCCCCTGTGTCCCTCACCTGTGTAAACTGTCCCCTCCACACATGTGCTCTGGCGGCCATCTTGACTGAGGGTGGCCACAGTGAAGTGGTACCTCTCTCCTGGAGTCAGCTCTGTCACCTCTAAAGCCACACCTGTCACCTTAAGGCTGCGATGCTTTTGAGCTCCTGTCCAGGTGACCTTGAAGCTGTGGGGATCAGGAGCGCCCTCTGGAGGCGACCAGCATAAAGACACGGAGTCTGGCTGCACTGAGACAAACTGGATCTGTCCAGGAGGAGGAGCATCTGCAGAACCTGAGAACACAGGAGAAGGTCCAGATTTTAGACCTTGCTGGTTTCACACGACACAGCACACAAAGCAAGTCTAATTCTGCTCTAAGTGTTGGTTACAGGTAGGTTACAGAAATATGATGTAGTAACTTCAGAACTTAAAGACTTTTATAAAAGCATGATGTACCTTCTTTCATTAAAGACATTGACGGTGTTCTTTCAGGAGTCTGTATTAACACAAAATAAATCATCATCATTATCATCATCACCACTATAATAATAATGGCAAAGTTTCCTGGTTAAGAACCTTCTTAACGAGCTAAGAAGGCTCTTAAAGGAGTACTTCCACGAGAAACCGTTTAGTACTTGCCCTTTTGAAATACGACAGGTCACCCCGAGTTGCATATGCATGCTGCACGTGCAAATGTTCTTCTAACCCGATTGCCTCCATTAGTCAGTGAAAGAAAGTAGGCGGAAAAACGAGTGAATAAGAAAAAGGCCAACAAAGTGACGTAGGTTAGTAAATTAGAAAAAGCTATGCCACAGTTGTGATTACTGGAGAAGTTTTGTTGCAGGACACATTCACTTAGCGAAGTATAGGTAAGTATGTGTGTTTGTGTAGAACGTTTAGATCTTCTATTTGGTTCGCTATGACCGAATGGGATTTGAATGATTGTAGCCTGTGACTAGCATAGCCAGGAACCTGTCATTCTTCCTGCTCCATCTCCTCCACCAAACTATAACAGCCTGAAACAGAAGCACTAAAGCTTTTTTTTTCACCAAAACCAGCTCACAGGGCATTCATTAATACTAGAGACCACCACAAAATTAATGAAAACACGATGAAAGTACACCTTTAAGAATATGTCGGCTAAGACGAAGTGTTAAGATAAGAGTGTTTCCCAGACGCCTTCTTAACGCCCTTCTTAACCAGCGTCTTAACACCCTTCTTAACTGCCTTCTTAACTGGAACGCAGTAAGCAGTGAATCCCAGAGTAGCCGATTGGACTGCACCCATTGGACTGTCTTCAAGAATCAGTTGATTATTTTTCAGCTGAGTTCAATTCTATGTTTCAGTTGTGTGATGTCACTTGTCCCTGGGTTGGAGAGGCAATGTGTCCTGAGGTTAAACCTTATTCAACAGCTCAAGTTGCTTTACCGTACAACAACTGGTCAAGTGGGAGAACAGGAGGAGTACAAAAAAATATTACATTTTTAATGAAAAAATATTTTCAAGAACATTTCAAGCACATGGTACCATAGAGGACATCTTTTCACCCTAATGTATAACCATTAAAAGAGCTTGAAGAAACTCCACACTCCATCGGTAGTATAACACAGGTCCTGACATTAAAAACGAGGCACTGAGAACTTTGTGAAGTGTACACAACATTTATTAATAAAATTGTTTTCACAGGGAGTACCTTGCTGTAGTTCTAAGTAGCACTAAGAACTTCTTAACTGCATCTGGGAAACCCGGCCAATAACCATTTGTATTATAGTAACAGCCATTTTTTTTGTATGTTTTTGTTGTTGTTGTTGATAATGACATGGGGCTAGGGCTGCTCAATTAATAGAATTCTAATCGTGATAACGATTTCAGGGCCAAACGATCTCACAACACATAAAATCAAAGGAAACAATGTTTTTGTCCTAATTATTTTCTACTGTTTGTACTGTACATTAGATGTATACATTAGACATTTCTACTGTTTGTACATTAGACATCAAGGGAGATGTTTACGAAGAAAGGTATTAGGAAAAATCCAAAGGTACAAGAATGTTTTTTCGAAATGTTTTTGAATACATTTTCAATAAATGAAGCATGTTACTGAGGAAAACAAAATAATTGTTTAAATAATCGCGATTTCAGTTTTGGCCCAAATAATCTTGATTCTAATTTTTTCCATAATTGAGCAGCCTTACATGGGGCTATAACTGTTATAATCAATCACCCTAAACACTAGCAGGGTCTTTGTGTAGACAGCTGTTGGATCTTGCTCACCTGTTCGATGACATCATGTCCTGTGTGATGGTGAAGTAAGCAGCGTGAGCAGATTGCTGATTGGTCGGTCCTGCAGTAGAACTCCAGCTCTCTGTGATGCTGTTGGCACAGGCTGTGGTGATGGAGATCCTGCAGCTGATGTATCTGCAGGTCTGGAGATGTGTAGTGGTCTTCTACATGGGTCATACAGTAGGAGGCCATGCAGGTCAGACAGGTCTTCACTGCTGGGTCAGAGCAGACATCACACAGCACTGACCCAGAGCACACACTGCAGGGAGAGAATACAAGACTCTGGATTAGCTCACTTCTGGCTCTGAAGAAATGTGTGGACCAGGCTCCTGAGTCACTACAACACTGATAAAGCTGTTAAGTTAAAGTGGGCTCTAATATTATATGCTTAGGGTGTTAATTTGTTACTTCAGTATCATGAAAATGATTTTAAGGGGTTACATACTATTGGTGCCATTTTCTATTCAGTAGTATAAGATGATAGTTAGTAATTATAATTTTAGATATGTTCAATATTTGCATATTACAGAATATTTAGGATGATTTACGATTACATTAATAATTGTGATATAGAATTGTTATATGTATTTAGTATAGTTTATCTGCATTCACTTTAATGCTTAGAATGTTCCAAAGGGATAGCCAATAAGAACTGACGCAGAGCAATGACGTTTTGGAGCTCGCGCATCTATCGCATGTAAAAGGTACTGTGTGTTTGTCAAATGCAAAAAGGCTTCAGTAAAGACGGGGCGAACACACTGTTTTCTACCGTCGTCATCGTTGTTCAAACTTTAACACGTGTAGACTCGTTCTTTCCGTCTAAGAGTGGTTATTTGTGTGAATCTCTTAGAAGAAACTCTTTAGAACATTAGTAGAGACATTTAGCCACTACATTAAGTAGAAAACAGTCGCCGAGGGCGAGAGAAGATCCGAGGAAAACCGAAGCAAGTGCCGCACGCGTGGTTCACGCTTTCATGGAGGAAGCCTGCCGGCTTGTGGAGAACTGAGCGCGGAGCACACCTTCGGAGTTCCAGACGACTTCAGCGACACTGTATGAGTACAAACGGTCCCTTTTCAATGAACAAATGAGCAATGCTTCAGATTTGAAATGCAATATTGAAAAATTGGCTGTGGTTAAACTGTAATTGCCGACGCCAAATAACGTGGCTGAGTCATCCTGTTTAACGTTTCAAGAGTGCTATGCTGCTAGCTAAGAAGCCAGATCAGACAATCAGAAAAACGTGCTACTGTTAGCAAGTCATATCAGCTTAGAAGAAGCTCAAGTTTGCATCTGGAAATAACGCCTTGAATCTTGCATAAGAAGACATACATGTTTTAAGATTAAAGGATAGTTCATTTGGATTTCAGAAGTTGCTAGAGTTTGCTGAGACTTAAATAACACAAATAGCCTTTGAAAATGTCTGATGCTGGAAACAAGATGGAAGGCAATATGGAGCTAGACACTAAAAGAAAGATCAAGTTGACGCCCAAGGCTTTAGAAGAGAAACTTGATAAGCAAATGAAACTAAGAAAAAGTGTTCTAGTACGTCTTGCCTCCAAAGCAGAGGAAATTGAAAATCTAAAGAGCAGTGATGCCAATGCACTTGTAGTGGAAAAGGATCATCTTCGTGAATACTCAAAATCACTGAATGAGTTTATTGAAGTGAATAATGCAATAAGTGAACTGTTGTCAGAAGAGGAAAGAAAAGCTGACCATCAGTATTGGAGTGAGCCTAATCTAAATAAGTATGAGAACTTTCTAACCGTTTTGGAACAGTGGATAATAGAAGTAAAAAGGCAAGCCAAGGCAGCTCAAGAAGAGGCTGTGACTGAACATGAGGCTCCAAAGCATGGCACAACAACACAGCAGGGTAAGACTACTGCTGAGGGGCTTGCTATGGAGGAGCCTGCTGACGAAGAGGTGCATCCACATGATAGTGCTTCCATGGTGCAACATAAGCAAGTTTCAGTCCTAGCCAGGAGTGTATGTAGTAGACGCTCTAAGGCATCCAGCTTGTTGTCTCATGCATCGTCAGTGCGTAGAAAGGAAGAGGCTCATCGAGCAGCTTTACTGGCTCGTGCAGGCGCACTTGAGAAGAAAGAAGCACTGCAGTTGCAAGAGGCTCAAATGGAAGCACAGCTGAAGCTTCAGAAAATTCAGATGAAGACTCAAATGGAGAAGCTTGACTACGAGATTGCTCTTGCAGAATCCACAGCTAAGCTACGAGTTTTTGAAGAATATGAGAACATGGAAGATGGGATGAATTCATATCTCAACAAGAACATGCGTGCAGCTGAAATGATCCCACGTCATGGTCCAGATGTCAAACCAAAATTGACTAGCTATCCTGCTTTTGAGATTAGACATCCTAGAGTTGTCTTACAGAACAATGCATATCTTGATACAGCAGGGCACACGCCTAATATGCAAGTCAAGACAGAAAATGAGGATGCTGCAGGCACAAGTCCCAGTGCAAAGCAAACAGAGCTCAGTGATGTGATTTTGAAACAGAAGGATATCACTGAGATGTTAGTCACACAACAAAGACTAGCAAACTTGCCTCAACGCAAAGTCCCTGAATTCAGTGGTGATCCTCTTGAGTTCCTGCCGTTCCTAAGGGCGTTCGAGCACATCATTCATAGTCGCACAGACAACGACACAGATCGTCTCTATTATTTAGAACAATTCACCACAGGTGAACCGAGAGAATTGGTGAGAAGTTGTCAACACATGAGCGCACAACAAGGCTACGAAGAGGCAAGAAAGCTCTTGACCTATCACTATGGCAACGAGCAGAGAATAGCTGCTGCCTATGTAGACAAGGCAGTCAAATGGCCTCAAATCAAAGCAGAAGATGCTAAGTCGCTTCACAGCTTCTCTATCTTTCTCACTGGGTGCAGCAATGTTATAAAGGACTTAGCATACCTAGAGGAAATGAACAGCCCAAGCAACCTCCGTACAGTCGTACACAAGTTGCCCTTTAGGCTTCGTGAAAGATGGAGAGTCGCAGCTTTCGACATCCAAGAGAAAAAAGAAAGAAGAGCAAATTTTGCTGATCTTGTTGAGTACATCAACCGACAGGCCAAGATAGCTTCTGACCCACTGTTTGGTGATGTCAAAGACCCTTCTGATGCTAAAGAAAAGAGCAAATCCAGTGCCAAACCTGCTACGAGTCGCCTGAAAAGAACCACTGGCCTAGCTACCAGTGTAACGCAAGCCGATGATTCATCAGAATCAAGAAAGACAAAGCAGATTGGCAACGCATTCCAAGAGCCATGTCTGTACTGCAGCAAGGGACATGCCCTGAGTGCATGCAACAAAATCAGAGGTCTGCCGAATAAAGACAGAGTCGAGTTACTTAAAGGAAAAGGTCTTTGTTTCGGGTGTCTCACTCAAGGGCACATGGCAAAAGATTGTAAAAAGAAAGCCACATGTGAAATATGCAGCAAAAAACACCCAAGCTTGCTTCACATGAAAAGGGAGGAAGATGGCAACCAAGTCACTGCCAAACGTGAGAGATCAAGTGAAGGCTCCACCAGTGAACACTCAAGTCCACAAGAGCAAGCGTCATCTAAGAGTGAACTCTCTGCTGTCACCGGGGCCGGAGGCAGCGACTGTGTCCTTTCCATTGTGCCAGTCCGCATCAAATCTAAGAGGAGCACCAACACCATTGAAACGTATGCGTTCATGGACTCTGGAAGTTCAGCAACGTTTTGCTCAGAAAGATTGATGAGGCGCCTTGGTGTCAACGGTAAGAAGACTCAAGTGCTACTCCGTACTATGGGCCAGGAGAAGCCTGTGTCCTGCTTCGTACTCTCAGATCTAGAGGTGTGCGGTCTGACAGAGAACAAGTACATCAGCCTGCCAGACGTCTACACTCACACTGACATACCAGTAACAAAGGAGAATGTTCCTGTAGAGAAAGACCTGGAACGATGGCCGTATCTACAGAGAGAAGTGCGGCTACCACAGATTGATGCAGATGTGGAGGTGCTCATCGGAATGAATGCTCACTCTGCTATGGAGCCATGGAAAATAATCCACAGTCAAGACGATGGGCCTTACGCCATAAAGACAACCCTTGGCTGGGTGGTAAATGGCCCTTTGAAGAAAGGCAATGACCATAAGTCAAAGCTCTACAGCCAAGCTGCTTTGGTCAACAGAGTGTCAGTAAGCAGTGTTGACAAGATGCTATTGCAGCAGTACAATCACGACTTTCCAGAGCGAGCTTGCGAAGAGAAGCCAGAAATGTCACGAGAAGACATTCAATTCATGCAGTACGTGACTGAAACAATCAAGAAAATCGATGGGCACTACTGCATTCGTATTCCCCTTAGACACAAAGACGTTGTGATGCCAAACAACAAGTGTGTTGCAGAGCAACGAGCATCAAGCCTGAAAAGGAAGCTCACTAAGAACCCCAGCTTCCATGATGACTACACAGCCTTCATGTCAGACCTGCTGAACAAAGGCTATGCAGTAGAAGTCCCTGCCAACGAGCGCAACCGCAACGATGGCCGAGTATTTTATATTCCCCATCATGTTGTGATACATCCACAGAAAAGGAAGTTGCGAGTCGTCTTTGATTGCGCTTCTTCATTCCAGGGGAAGTCACTGAACAAGGAGTTGTTACAGGGGCCGGACCTAACAAATAGTTTGGTCGGAGTCCTGACGAGGTTTCGCCACGACCACGTCGCACTCATCTCAGACATTGAGGCAATGTACCATCAAGTACGAGTTCCTGACGAAGATTCCGATCTTTTAAGATTTCTCTGGTGGCCAGAGGGAGATCTGAACCAGCCTCTGCGTGAGTACAAGATGGTTGTCCACTTGTTCGGGGCCAAGTCCAGTCCGAGCTGTGCCAACTACGCTTTGCGGCGGACTGCAGAGGATGGGAAAGAGATGTCGTCACCTGAGGCAGTAACTACAGTTCTTGAGCACTTCTATGTAGACGACTGTCTTGTCTCGACATCTGATGAGAAGAAGGCTACGTCCTTGACCAAAGACCTCATTGCACTCTGTGCGAGTGGAGGATTCCATTTAGCTAAATGGTCCAGCAACGGCCGTGAAGTGTTGTCATCGCTTCCCGAACATGAGCGTGCGAAGGAGATCAAGAGTCTATATCTGGATAGGGATGAGCTACCCATGGAGAGGGCGCTTGGAGTGGATTGGTGCATCGAATCAGATTCCTTCAAGTTCCGCATCCTTGTAAAGAACATGCCTGTCACCAGAAGGGGTATCCTCTCAGTCGTAAGCTCAGTTTATGACCCCCTTGGTTTCTTGTCGCCGTTCATTCTTCTCGCCAAGACCATTGTGCAAGATCTCTGTCGAATGAAACTTACCTGGGATGATGAGATTCCTGAAGACATAGCGACCAGATGGTTCGCCTGGCTGTCTGACCTGAACCAGTTCGCCAACTTCTCTGTCAAGAGGTGCATCAAACCTGAGGGATTTGGTCCTGTAGCGTCAGCACAGCTACACCATTTCTCTGACGCTAGCGAGAAAGGCTATGGTGTCGTCAGCTACATCCGCATCGAGAACAGCCATGGTCAAGCTCATTGCTCGTTTCTGTTAGGCAAATCAAGAGTGACACCACTCAAGCCAGTCACTGTGCCACGCCTTGAGCTGACAGCGGCTACCATTGCAGTGAAAATAGACAAACTCATGAGAAAAGAGCTTCGGATGGACCTCGAAGAGTCTGTGCTATGGACAGATAGCACCACTGTCCTCCGATATATTGACAACGACAGCGCTCGCTTTAAAACCTTTGTAGCGAATAGAGTGTCGACAATCAGAGAGAACACAAGGCCAGCTCAATGGAAATATGTCTGCACGTCTTCTAATCCAGCTGACCATGCCTCGCGAGGAATGAAGGCAGGACACTTCATGGAGTGTCAAAGTTGGATTAAAGGTCCTGACTTCCTTGCCAAGGATGAGTCTCACTGGCCAGTCCTTGCAGAGTTCTCTAGAGAGATAAGTGATGATGATGCTGAGTTGAAGCGCAAAAGCACAGTGAACATCATCAACGCCATCAACTCAAGCGCAGATCCTCTTTTCAAGCTGATTCATCATTACTCCAACTGGCATAGTCTGAGGAAGGCCGTCGCCTGGATGTTGAGGCTGAAAGAGCTGCTTAGAAACCTGTCTGAAAGAAGGAAGATCTTTGAGTCCGAAACACAGTCCCTAGACAGTCAACATGGGAAACCCAAGGCCATCAAAGACCACATGCAGAAGTGGAAATCTAGCCTAACTGGAACCCCTCTGACTGTCAAGGACATAAGGAGAGCAGAGACTGCTATCATCCAGTTCAGCCAAAGTCAAACCTTCCATGAGGAGCTTTGTATGCTGCAGAAAGGAGATAAGATAAGGAGAAGCAGTTCTATCTTGAAATTGGATCCTTTCCTCCAAGATGGTGTCCTCCGTGTTGGTGGAAGACTGCACCGGGCAGCCTTGCCGGAACACACAAGGCATCCGGCCATTCTATCGAAAAACCATCACGTCACAACTTTGATCATAAGGAATGCACACGAGGAGACTGGACATGGAGGAAGGAACCACACCCTTGCTCAGTTGAGGCAAAGAGTGTGGGTTTGCAAAGGCAATGCAGCAGTGAGAAGTGTGCTTTCGAAGTGTGTGAAATGCCGAAAGAGTCAAGCTGCTGTTGGAGAACAGAAGATGGCGAATCTACCACTGGACCGTCTTCAGCCGGACAACCCACCGTTCACCAACGTCGGGGTAGACTACTTCGGCCCCTTCGAAGCCAAGCGGGGACGAGCGCAAGTCAAGCGTTACGGAGTCTTGTTTACTTGCCTCACAATCAGAGCCGTCCATATTGAAATCGCAAACTCACTGGACACAGACTCCTGTATAAAAGCAGTCAGACGTTTCATCGCGAGACGAGGACAAGTGGAAGTTATGAGGTCCGATAACGGGACAAACCTTGTAGCGGCAGAACACGAGATACGCAAGGCAATGAAGGAGTGGAATCAGTCCCAGATCTCTGATGCTCTGCTGCAAAGGGGAGTTACCTGGATCTTCAACCCACCAGCTGGATCGCACCACGGCGGGATCTGGGAGCGCCAAATAAGAACAGTGCGCAAGGTACTTACCAGTGTCCTAAAGCTCCAGTTACTCGACGATGAATGTCTGCACACAGTGATGTGTGAAGTGGAAGCAGTGATCAACAGCAGACCACTTACTAGGTCATCGGATGATATCGACGACCTTGAGCCACTGACGCCGAATCATCTTCTTCTGCTCAAGGGAAAGCCAGCACTCCCTCCGGGCATGTTCCAGAAAGATGATCTGTACTGCAAGCGAAGATGGAGGCAGGTGCAGTATATCTCAGACATCTTTTGGAAGCGTTGGTCTAGAGAATACTTGCCCCTCCTACAAGAACGGCAGAAGTGGCTGGAAAAGAAGAGAAACGTGAAAGAGGGTGACATCGTGCTCATCGTGGATGAAAGGGCTCCAAGAGGGTCCTGGTTAATGGGAAAAGTGGAGAAGACCATCCCCGACGCCCAAGGGTTTGTTCGTCGGGTCCTCGTCAAGACGAAGACCAACACCCTTGAGAGACCCATTGACAAGCTGTGTCTCTTGCTGGAGATGGAAGAATCTCATGGACAATGAAAGACATTTTCTTATTTTCGAAATAGTGATTTAAGTTTAGTATATTCTTTTAGACCTTAGTACAAGTAGGTAAGGAGGTCTTGAATACAGAAAATGACTCTTAAGTTTGTTTAGGTTAGTGTAATTGTCATCCCCATGATGGACAATTAGGGGCTGGAAATATTGGTGCCATTTTCTATTCAGTAGTATAAGATGATAGTTAGTAATTATAATTTTAGATATGTTCAATATTTGCATATTACAGAATATTTAGGATGATTTACGATTACATTAATAATTGTGATATAGAATTGTTATATGTATTTAGTATAGTTTATCTGCATTCACTTTAATGCTTAGAATGTTCCAAAGGGATAGCCAATAAGAACTGACGCAGAGCAATGACGTTTTGGAGCTCGCGCATCTATCGCATGTAAAAGGTACTGTGTGTTTGTCAAATGCAAAAAGGCTTCAGTAAAGACGGGGCGAACACACTGTTTTCTACCGTCATCATCGTTGTTCAAACTTTAACACGTGTAGACTCGTTCTTTCCGTCTAAGAGTGGTTATTTGTGTGAATCTCTTAGAAGAAACTCTTTAGAACATTAGTAGAGACATTTAGCCACTACACATACCTAGAGGAGGACAGAGATGGAGCATAACCAGAGTCCACAGACTTACAGCTAATGGAGTCAGGAGAGGCCACCAAACGTCAGAGGAAAATAACATACAAATGAGACCATCAAACATAAATACAGCATGCAGCTCAGAAACAGATCTCATTACACTTTAACAATAAGTGATTTTAAGGCTATTTAGGGTTTTATTAAATACAGTTTCTAGACTAATAACAAGTCACAATGCCATCATTCAGTTTGTATGACCTTTAAAAACAAAAGTTTAACAATATACAACAAATTTGGTCTCCATTTTCCACTACTGTGACCCTGAAGTCCACTTTGGATGCATTGTGACCACCCTTGCATCTCTTGCTCACTCTCTCTCTCTCTCTCTCTCTTCCTTACACACACACATACACACACACACACACACGCACTGCTACAGTTTGGTTGATAATGTTGTTTGCACTGCCTACCTTCTCCCTTCTGCCATGTCAGGTGGGCGGTCTTTTGAGTCATCACTCTTCATGGATGGGGTACTGGACCCGGTGGATCTCTGTGCTTGCTTGCCTGAGTGTACTCCTTGTGTTGTGGGAGGCCACTCCATTGTAAGAATCCTTATCTCTGTGTCTGAGCCTGTAAGTCTGAAAGTGATACAGATCCAACCCAAACATTTAAAGTTGGGAAAGTATAGCAGATGCAAGGAAAATGAACATTTATAAAGTCTATTCATCATGCACTATCCTGCACATCTATTCCAGACATCCTTCACACTTCAACACCATCTTTCACATATACACTCTATGTTCTTTTTATGCTACATATACTGTGGATATCATCTGACAGGAGCAGAGTTTAACTCAGGCAAGAGCTGTCTGGAACTCTGGAGCTGAGCACTGTGAGTAAAGAAGGGCTCCCCCCCTCCAATTTAACCACTGATTGCAAGCACAGGTGTAGGCTAACTAATTTATTCAGTTAATAAGGTTCCAGTTATTCTACACTCCAATACCGATGAAGTTGGGACGTTGTGTTAAATGTAAATAAAAAATGGCTTTCTTTCTTGTCCTTGACATGATTTCAGCAGCCCAACTGGTAGGTGTCTTCTTCATCATGTTTTCCTGTTTAAAATACTTAAAATATGACAGATCTGGACAGCCTGACGGCCATTTTAGCATCTGGTTGCCTTTACGTTGGAGCCTCACTGTTGGAATTTTGCATAGAATGTAGTTGTTTGGTAATATTTAAAGTCTACCCTCAAATATAATGTCTGAGTGCCATCTTGTGCTGTTCAAAACTTACATATATATAATTCAGCATTACCTTTAACTCCAGATGAATAAGCACACCATAATAAAGGCACTACTGCACCCCCATACCAGGGATGGACGTTCCATATAGTACTCATCGCATGTTGTATCGTAGCTAACAGACAGCACGGGTGCTTATAAGCGCAACATGTATTGATAAACAACACTCAGAGCGTTTCTTTAGGCGCGGAACAAACCGATCACCGACCACCACCGATGTCTGAAGATTTTGAGGAAGTTTCATTCCTGCGGCACATTAGGTGGATATTTTTTTCGATGACTATGATGTAGGGGAGACCGGGGTTAGTTGTCACACAGGTTGGTTGTCACACTCATCATATCTCAGCCACTAAAGGGCCCTGATCAACGCCACTGACATAGAAATGTTCAGAATTATTGTTAGGGGTCATCTACATTGACAGTTCAAGTGTTTGACACAAAGTTTTGAGGTGAGATCAATATTAAGGTTTTTCATGTCAAAATGTACATTTTCAGGACTTTACGTTTTTTTTTTCTAGTTTTGTAATTAATGGGTTGACTTTAGAAAAACTATTACCATTAAGAAGTATAAAGACAGAGCTACATTTTCAATATATTTTTTCTTAGTTAAGCTTCAACTTGTGGCTGCTAGCGTCACTACTAGCATACAAGGTTAGTTGGGGATGGTTGTCACACTCTGTTTGGGGTTGGTTGTCACATTGTCTCCCATACAAAAATGTAATATATGGCCATATATGTATTCACTCTCTGACACACACACACACATACACACACAAATCTAAATAGTAATGTAATTGTTCTAATCTGTCTTTTGGTGCATAATATATATTTAAATAATATGTTATAAAATAGTATATATTCAGCAAGTCTATGTTTTATTTCAATGTTTCCAATGTCAATATTCCCAATGCCTGTGTGGTATACTTATATTCTGATTAAATTTCACTTCACTTTTTTGCATAATTTTCAAAAATATTTCTATGTAATCATTTTCCCTCCCTCCCATTGAAATAACATTGTGACAACCAACCCCATAGTGTGTGACAACCAACCCCGCGATGGGGTTGGTTGTCACAAGCTGTCAATGTCTATTTAGCAGCCCATATATTTTGAACACAATGCATTTAAGGCGATTTACGACCCTCCAGTCCTACCTGACACTTTAACCTTACATTATACATTGAAAGGGAGTCTATACATAACACCGTTTTTGAGGCATTCAAATGAAAGCAAAAAATGTGACAACCAACCCCGGTCTCCCCTAACTATATGACGGAAATATATAAGACTGACTATCATTTTAACATATCCTGAAATTGTGTGGTTTTTCCAAATATGTGGAAGACAATGTCGTCTTTGTAACTTTCAGTTCACCAATTTCCAGTAATGAAAGCGCAGTCACGATTATCATAGCCTAACTGTCCAAGCGGGAATACATCAGTATTGCCTTATCACGTTGCTAATAACGTATGCGCACAAAGTAATTCCAACCTTTACGACATTTTAGCCCATGATAAGCCAAGCTTGCACATCAGGTCATAACGCCTTCTTTGTGTGTGATGTGAAAAAAGTCATCAGTACATTCTTTTCTGCGCCAATATGAGCAGCAACTAAAGATCTTTGGGGTAGCTGCGAGGCTCAATAGTTTTTTACTTTTGATATACAATGTAGCCCACATAAAAAACGACTTTTAAATACACATCAGTCGTTTTTCAGGCATTATTATGTTTATATTCAGATATTCCTTATGTGATATTTTAAAATTGCTAAGATGGCTAAACTAGTAATGATAAAAAACATCTTATTACTGCTCAGGGGTGCGTTTCCCAAACAACCAACCAACTTAGCTTTAAACCAACATGGTACGATGCACCGTTGAGCTAACCAACAACCAAAGTGCGACTGTGTCCCAAACACTGTCGTACCTTCATAGTCTGAACCAAGTTGGTTTGAACCAAGTAAGTTGCTAACAACGTTAGCAACTATGCTTTTGGGAAACGCACCCCAGCTCAGTAGAGGGTGGTACCCTAATATGTGTGTGGGGGTGCATGGGTGGGGAGTGATGGGCAGGGATAAAGCAACTTGGATGGGGTGACATTTTCTATTTTCTTTGGGTGAGTCCGGAGCAGTTAAGTGCAGTTGGAATAGGCTAATGGAGTACATATATTTGCAGGTATATATATATATAGGCCTATCTCATGTATTGGTATCACAGCAACTGAATAATCAGCTTTGTAACAAACTCTGAATTTGAACATTTTACATTTCTATGCATTATAATGTATGAAACGGTGGAATAAAAAGTGGCTGGTAAAAATGTTGAGTGGCTGGTAGATTTTAGATTTTACCTGCCACAGGCAGGTGGACAAAAAAATGTATTTCCATCCCTGCCCCATATCATAGATGCTGTCTTTTGAACTTACCACTAAAACACTAAAACACTAAAACAAGAACCCACGCCACCCCAATCTCCCTTAATATTGATGCAAGAAATGTGCAAATTCAGTTCTTTGGGTTTCTCATATGACTAAATCAGCATGCAAGTTTCGTTAAAATCTGTGGGGATGAGGTCCAAAAGTGTCCTGATTTGACACGGAATCATCCCACGAAAGGTCCTTGATGTTTGATATTTCTTGTTATCAAAATCATGTATTTCTCTGCCTGCCTTTTATCATTGTTATGGGAACAGGATAGCCTATAGCCTACAGCATGGCTTAAAAATCACCTCGGCCATTTCCTGTCCTATCCGGTATTTATTAAAATGTAACACAACTACGGGTGATCCGTGTTGACAGTCGATACATTTTAATTCACTGCTTCGTCTCACGCCAAAGGAAACTTGACAACCCGTTTGAAATGCGGCAGAAAACGACCCAGACATTTCCAACTGATATTTCACAGACGGTACTGTAGGTGATATTAACGGCGAATGAAGCCCCTGAACTATTTTTCGTGCGTTTTAAACGCATTCAAATAAGATTAAGCACCACTCGCAGCGTCGGTTATAGCTAGAAATATAACAAATATAGTGTACTTACCAAAATAAAAATGCCGAACGCAACAGCCCTGGCGTAAGTCAAACTGCTTTCGATTGTAACTTGTTCCGCGTTGATTGCGTCGAAGGTTTAAAGGTACATCCTAAAACGCTTGACGTGTAAAAAAAACGTAAGCTTATGTCAGCCATGAGAAGTTTGGTGATTAATGATGTTTTTTCGGACATTAAGCTACGTTAAGCATCTTTCACGTTACGTGTTAAGAATGTCCCTAAACCTTTTCTTTCTTTTTTCAAACCATCGGAGGGCAATGAGGCAACATGAAAATATCAAAGGCTAAAAGGCGCACGTCGCTCCTCTTTTCATTAACTTCCACTGCCTCCCGGTGGCTGCTGAACGCAAGGTGTTGACTCTAGCCTACAAAGTAACTTCAGGGTCCGCCCCTGCTTATCTGAAATCTATAATAAGGGCTTATGTCCCACCTAGGGCGCTGCGATCCTCACGTGCAACCAGGGACGGATTACGGACCGGGCCAGCGGGGCCGGCGCCCAGGGGCCCTTGGGGTCCAGGGGGCCCAGGTGGGCCCCTAGCCCAAAACAAGTTGCAACGCTTATCAACAATATAGTTTAATTTGTATATTTCAGAGGGCCTACATTCTCTGATCTTCTGACTACAAGGGCCCCTGACCCTCTGACGTTTGGCTACCAAGGGCCCTTGTATGGGGGGGGGGGGGGGTGCTTTCAGGAGGCCCTCTGGCTGCCCGGGCCCCCAGCCATGCTATAGGAACTTTTTTTACGAGGGCCCCTACCATGGGGCCCCTGGCTTCTGGGTGGGATGCGTGTGTTTACAGGCTTACAGCGGGCCCTCTGACTAGGGAGCGGTGGCACATTGGGGTGGAGGTGGTTTAGCATCTTGTGCAGTCCATCACCAATAGGCCTATATATTTTTCTCTGTTTCAAAGAGCCCAATGAGTGTCCCCCCAGGCCTTTGACTACAAGGGCTGCTGACCCTTCTAAGGGCGTACTTACACTACTCAAGTAACACACCCAAGTGCACTTGACCACCAATGTGTGGTTCGTTTGACCAGTGTGATCACTCCATTCTGTATATGGTGCAAAGGTGGACTCTGGCATGGCTCAGCTGGACACGGTACACATGTAAAGTGATTGCTAACCCTGCCCCAACATGGCTCTCAAACATGACATCAATAATGACACTCCAAATAATGAATATTTAAATTAATTTGAAAAAAGTTGGTGTTAATAACAGGGTTTTTTTAACACATTGGAGAACTTGCAATACGTAAATCATGGAGTGAGAGCTGTCTTTTCTCATAGTAACAATCAGGGCTGCTGAATAGAAATGCGGTGATTAACAAAAGTGCTTTGATTCAGAGCATATGAATTATATGACATTCAAACTGCATGATTAGTCTGCACTGTGGAGTAAAACTGGACCAGTTATAATATTTTCTGACTTGTGTCTGATGTTTTTTTCACTCAATGCCAGAACTAGCTTGTTATCTATTTTTGTTAACTATCTGGATTAACATACAAAGACAGTCCCAACCAGAGATTCTAGAACGCTTTGCCTCAACCGTGCACCAGTATGGATCAATAAAATGCAGCATGAGTGCAGACCAGGGAAGGGGGGCAACTGTGCACCGGTACAGTACGGGTTTACCATAGCTCCTCAACCTCCACACAAAGACAGCATGCATTTTTGGTAGTAGACAGTGGCAACCCTTCTCCCACTCAGGCTGTTGCAAAATTCCCATGGGAGGTGCCTCCAATAGTTAACTACAGTACTACTAGATATGGATAGGACACTTTTGGCCGTTGAGTCAGAGTTGGTCAGACAGCCTAACTTTAACTTAGTGGATGACTTTGCAAGATCGAAAAGTAGAAAGAAACTTCTTTAAGAGATTACTGAAAGATGGGTTAGGGCTAGCTATTGACAGGTGATTTATTTATACATTATTATTTTCCTTTTTGAACTTTTTGACCAAATATCTGCAGACCTAGATGTTATTTATATTGTGCACATGATGACTTGGAGTGGGAATAGTAAAATTAAATTGTATTTCTCCCTCTAGCTGCATAAAAAGTGCCCAAAGTTTCATAGCAAATTATTTTCCAAATGTATCAAAATCTCCCTTCCTCCTCCTTTAGAACGTGACACATGCAGGCATTATGAAAGGGCGCAATGTGGTCTTTTCTTCCAATCCCTGTTATAGTATGACTTCTTGCTAAGTCCTAGATGGCATGAAATAAAAGAACGAAAGTTGGCGTAAAGAAAGTAGATCTGAAATCGCAGATCTTAACTAAGTAAGACTTTCAAAGTATGGGCCGGCAAGACGTCAGAAGGATGGATCACACAGCTAACAACATTTACTGTAGCCACGAAGATTTAAGGTAGGACAATAGGGTTTCCGTTATCATTTACCCGCCGTGGCACTAGTTAGCAAGAAATGTACAATAAATATTATTTTGACCGCGTCATATGTCATGTAGGGTCTATTTGTTGTAGCACTATCATCACATTTATAGTGTCAAAGACTTGCCTCTGGCAAGCTAACGCCCTCCCACCGGTCAACTACATGAGCGCACTTCTCCTGACAACCCACGTGTAAACCTGCTGTATAGCTAGTAGTTATTTGATTAGTAAATCTGGCAGGGGGTGGATAGTATTTCTGATTGCGCTTACTTGACAATTTAAATCTGTTGACGTATTTGAATTTACTTTGTTGCTGGCCGTGTGCATAGTATGACAGCCAGTGTCTTTCTGTTGGGTTGCATTTAACTTAGTGGCTTAATGTAGCCTATCAGGCTGCAATTGTCTTCTTTGGCAAAGGAAGGCAATATAGACGCTTCCATTTCTTCACGTTCGAAATAGCATAGTCTGGATGGTTCAAATAATGTTTATTATGGTACGATGTGGTTGTGCTTAAGCTGTCCATTCACTACGCCAGTGGTGCTCAAATTTAAGCAGCAACATATTTTATTGTGTTTGTATAGTGTGTAGGAGTGATACCACAAGAACTGTTGGTGACCTTCTACACAGCTGTAGTAGAATCCATCCTCTGCTCGTCCATCACAGTCTGGTTTGGAGCAGCCACACAACAAGACAAACACAGACTATAGCGCACAATTCGGTCTGCTGAAAAAATCATCGGTGCCCCCCTGCCCTCCCTCCAGGACTTGTACATTGGGAGGTCCAGGAAGCGGGCAGAGAACATAATCAAAGACCCCTCTCACCCTGCACACACCCTCTTCGACCTCCTTCCCTCTGGTAGACGCTACAGATCCCTGCGCACCAAAACTACCAGACACAAAAACAGCTTCTTCCCCACTGCCATCACCCTACTGAACAGCTGAACTACACATGCATACAAACATACATGCACACATGTGTATATGCTTACTGTTATGCCCTTGTACCCCCCCCCCAGCGCTTCTCTTGCACATGACACAAGCAAAGACTTACCTAGGTGTCCCCTGCCCAGCAACTCAGGACTCTTTTTGTGCCCCCCCCCCTTATTCGCCTTATTGGTATATTGTCATACCGGTTCTTTAACCCACTGTAACACCATGTGCCTACTTGTTCATTATTGCCCATATTGGGTGCCTGTTTGTATATTGTATATTGTATATTGTTGTCCCTACTGTATATTGTATATTGTATATTGTTGTCCCTACTGTGCAATACAAGTACACATACTTGTTTAGTCTATTGTATTTATTGTATTGTATTACGTTCTGTGTTATGTGTATAGAGAGCTAACATCTGCCGGAGTCAAATTCCTTGTATATGTAAGTATACTTGGCCAATAAAGCTGATTCTGATTCTGATTCTGATTTGTGAAAGGAATAGGCAAAATGAGATTTTGTACAATTACAGCGGCCCCTATGGGCCCAATTTTATGGCATGTGCTGTGCTTTTAGAGGTCTTTGTGTTGATCGTGCATGACATATTTTATGCAGTTCCTACCTTCTTAGTCCAAGATATTGGCAATTCAAAATCCAGATTTTTGCATTTACCCTTATCACTAGGTGGCGCTATGCTTCAAGTGAGTGTTAATGGGCTGGGTCAATATGCCTCTGTAACACCGACATACTAACACAAAATCGTTGTCTTGGGCAAAATTGTTGACGAGTTATTTAACAAAAACTGTTTTTTGACACATAGCTTCGCCAATAAAAATCGCCTCCTATGAGGAAATGTCACAAAATCTAGTACACATAAAAAGAAAGCTGTTTACAGATGGCATGTCAACTTTGACCAAATTTGAGCTATTAAAAGCCAAGATATGGACTTAAAGAATTTGAACACTGAACTGAATTTGAACACTTCACGCATTGAAAACACTGGTCGACGCCCACTTCCAAGGAAAAGAATTTCCTGAAATTTTAACATTGTGAAAACAAATCTGAACGAACTTGTCATAGGCCGCTTAATCTTATTTGAATGCGTTTAAAATGCACGGAAAATAGTTCAGGCCGTGCATGTGAATCTCACCAAATTTGGTATATGTCATCTACAGACAATGCTGACAAAAAGTTATCAAAGGATTTATCTTGAGATAAACCGTTCCGAAGTTAAACGTCAATGAACATTTAACACGTAGCTTAAAATTCTTCAAAAGTCCATATCTTGGCTTTTAATTGCTCAAATTTGGTCAAAGTTGACATGCCATCTCTAAACAGCTTTTTTTTCATGTGTACTAAATTTTGTGACATTTTGTCATAGGGGCAATGTTTATTGGTGAAGCTAGGTGTCAAAAAACAGTTTTTGTTAAATAACTCGTCAACAATTTTGCCCAAGACAACGATTTTGTGTTAGTATGTATATTGTTAGTAGTAAGCATTCAGTATATATTCATACTGAATGTTTACATCCCGTCCAGAAAGCTGCGATCCTCCAATGCAAACCACCTGGCCGTACCCTCTCCCAAGACAAAGCGAGGTCACTCCAAACTTTTCTCGGTTGTTGTCCCTCAGTTGTGGAACAACCTACCAGTCCCTACAAGAGCAGCAACTTCCCCCTCGACCTTCAAAAAGCTTGTGAAGACCCTTCTTTTCCGAGACTGCTTAACAAAACCAAATTCTACTAACCATCTCCTAACATAGGTACCTTCGATGTTCTCTACACATGTGTTTGCTATTATGTCCTCCTTTTGTAAGTCGCTTTGGATAAAAGCGTCTGCTAAGTGTAATGTAATGTAATGTAATGTAATGTAATGTAAAAGTATGTTGGTGTTACAGAGGCATATCGACCCAGCCCATAAACACTCACTTGAAGCATAGTGCCACCTAGTGATAAAGGTATATGCAAAAATTGTGATTTTGAGTTGCCAATATCTTGGACCGAGAAGGTGGGAACTGTGCAAAATACGTCATGCACGATCAGCACAACGACCTCTAACACCACAGCACGTGCCATACAATTTGGTCCATAGGGGGCGCTGTAATTGTACAAAATGTCATTTTGCCTATTATCTAGAAAATGCTAATGTTTACAATCAATTTTTTTTATCGTGAAATCTATTGACCCTCACGCATTGAAAACACTGGTCGACGTCCACTTCCAACGAGAACAATTTCCGTGAAATTTTAACATTGCGAAAACGAATCTGAACAAACTCGTCATAGTCCGTTCATGTGAATCTCACCAAAGTTGGTATATGTCATCTACAGACGATGCTGACAAAAAGTTATCAAAGGATTTATCTTGAGATAAACCGTTTCGAAGTTACACATCAATGAACATTTAACACGTAGCTTAAAATTCTTCAAAAGTCCATATCTTGGCTTTTAATTGCTCAAATTTGGTCAAAGTTGACATCCCATCTCTAAACAGCTTTCTGTTCATGTGTACTAAATTTTGTGACATTTCGTCATAGGGGGTGATGTTTATCACCGAAGCTAGGTGTTGAAAAGCAGTTTTTGTTAAAGGAGAACTTCGGTGTAAAATGAAAATTGGCATGTTAAAACATCATACCGAGTTGGTATGTGTACTGAGGAGCAAAATTGATTTAGCCTGTTGCATTCAGAGTTTAACTATTTTTTAGCGTTTGTCCCAGAAGGCTAACAATGGAAGTGGTAGGTGCCCTTAGACGAAGCAGGACGACTACGCTATTTTTAAACCATTAAAACAGCTCGAAGAAACGCCACACTCAAACGGTAGTACAACAAAGGCCCTGACATTCAAAACAAAGCACTGAGAATATTGTAAATTCATTCATACTGCAGTCAGTCATTCATTCATACTGCGGCTGTCATACCATGTACCACTATGCGGTACATCTAGTTCATTACATAAAAGTATTTAATTACCAAGATTGCATGTATATACAATCTAATTCTGTAAGGGAAATCATCACATGGGTTAATTAGATCATAATATGCCCATTGTCTGTAAACATACTTTGACACTCCAGCCATGACAGCTGGTGAACTTCACTATGCCAACTTGGTGGTGTACTTTGGCAGAGGAGACGCTCACATAATAATAATAATAAACTTAAGTTGTATAGCACAGTGCATACATGCAAGATGCAGCTCAAAGTGCTTTACAGTTTAGCAGGGTTGTTACAAGACAACATTTCTTGCGGTTCAGTGGTGCCGGAGCAGATAAATACAGTAGCAAACTGACTCTTGCATGAACACAGGTAGGCAGTCCTTGTAGGCCCTAGTCAGCAGTGTTTGTAGTCCAGTGGCGCTAGAACTATGCAATGCCCTGTTAATGTGGGCTCTTATGTGAACATAGGTCAGCAGTCTTTGCAGACCAGAGACACTAGACGAGGAAAGTTCATTTAGGCGCAGTCGGTTGTTAGTGTCCCCAGGGAGCAACAGGGGTGAGGAAAAACTCCCTGTTTGTCTGATTTGTGTGAATTCAGGAAGAAACCTCAGGAATCAGTGGGTAAAACTCCCTGTTTTTCTAGGAAGAAACCTCAGGCAGAACCACGTCTCCCAGGGAAGCCCATCTGCCGGGGCTGGTAACGGGAAGTCTGTGACTGTTTGAAGGGCCTTTGGTCTGGGCGGGGGAGTCTGGCTGAAGGGACTTTGGTCTAAGTAGTTAGGTATAGGCATGGTTGAATAGGTAGGTCTTTAGTTGTCGCTTGAAGATGTCGATGGATTCTGCTTCTCTGATGTGCTGTGGTAGGGCATTCCATCTCTTTGGGGCGTAGTATGAGAAGGCCGATTCCCCGATCCTTTTGGATGGTGCGTCTGGATGTGTTTCTTATCTTTAACGTAAACATCAAACTACTCCGCATGCCCTGGCGTGAGTCATGATGATTGGCCTTTGCTTTCATTCGGAAACTACATAACATTTGCATGTTCATCAGCTCAATTTTCTACATTTCTCAGGGGAGAAACCCCCAAACGGAAAAACAGGGACTTTTCAGCGACTGGTGTTCCTGGCTTCAACCAGTGTTGTAAGCTACTGCTGAGTCCAAGGGACATCACAGCGTACAGAAAAATACATTTTACTTGTTGGTTTTTGAGTTATTCACTTTCATCACACAAGATAGGCTACTTGCTTTCAAAGCCTGTGATAGTTCATAGTTCCCTCCACATGCTAATAGTTTTGCTGTCAGTAAAGTCAGACTCCCCTCTCTCCCTACATATCACATGTTTTAGACAGAAGGCTGCTGCCTGCAGTGTAACATCTCACCCACCTCTGCTAGTGGGGACAGAGGACGTGGTTTGGTGGTTATGGCTGTGTAAAGCCCTGATGAGCGAAGAGAAAACAAATGTCAGTTATCTTGCGGTGGTAGCCTCCTGTGCTGCTGATGTCTGGCTGGAGGGCCTGAGAACACAGACAGGTGTGTGTTCCCACAGACAGGTGTGTGTTCCCACAGACGGCTGCAGAGATGAGTGCTGTGCAGTGTACGGTGCACCAAGACAACAACAAACACAAACTACTGCAGGTGATAAAAAATCTCCTGCAGCTCGCACAAATGCTTTAGCTTTAGTCTTTCTCATTAGGCTATTCAGCAATCAGCTATTGGCGAACAATAATGAAAACTTCTTTCAGCGTGAAAGAAACTATTTTGTCCTCCAGTAATGTGTGCTGTTCCTCTTCCTTCTAATTTAAAGCAGCATATCTGAGCAGCTGCTCAACTGCTACTATGTGTGTTTTCTACTTCATTCGACATCCTGGCCGATGGTAATGCCAAATTCCTCGGAAGCTTTGAGTTGAATATAGCCTGAGTAATGGACTGTACATAATATAACATAATATAATATAACATAGTATAATATAATATAATATAATATAATATAATATAATATAATATAATATAATATAATATAATATAATATAATATATATCTTGTTTGGGTGTGGGGGTGGGGAGTTTCTACAGGTTGGGATACCTGAGATACTTTGTCACAAACACAATATTATAGTCTTTCACAAACACTTTTATACTACTATACTCTCACACTGTGCTTTGCAAGCATACTAAATGTGTGATACTAAAAAGCTGTATGTGACATTTTGTTCGGTGAAAAGGGAATCAAAAGGGTTGTTGAAGGGAAGTAGTAATTTCCAAAGCCCAGAGGCATACGTGACATACAGCAGAGAGTCAACCAGAACAGGGTTAAGCATACGTGACATATGTCAGAGAGTCAACCAGAACAGGGTTAAGCATACGTGACATATGTCAGAGAGTCAAGCAGAACACAGCTTAGAGCCGTGGGTTTCAGTTCAGATTTTAGTGCCTCGTCGCTACACCACATCTAGTTTACCGTTCTGTGTGGGGGAGCAGGAGCATGTGTGGTGTGGAACACTCACTGGTGTCACGTGTACAAACCTTGGGCCCCTCTCTTCGGTTAACCATCTGGCTCTTAATAACATTTACAGTCCTATTAATGAAACAAGAAGCTGCAGAATATATTTAATTGTAATTGTGCTTGTGTAATTGAGCTCTTGCAGTTAGTTAGAGGTTGGGTTACTTTTCTATTAGGTTAAATGTGGCTAATCAGTGTTTCACAATGCTATAGGCTACACCGTTTCACACCATTACATGACTGAAAGTTATGCAGGGGTCACACTAAGCTAGAAGCTATAGAACGTCCACGGAAAAGAAGAGCATAGGATGTAGAGTAGGATGGGGGGACTTCCTGATAACATTTCAGTGATTGGGCAGCAGTGGTGTGTGTGTGTGTGTGTGTGTGTGGGGGGGGTCAAAGGTTGAGGTGGGGATGGGGACAGGATGGAGGGGTACCTCCATTCAAGCCATCTTCACCCTCAGTTATATCCCTCACAGTCTTGAATTGCCCTGCTGCAGGTTAGTGCCATGATTTCAAGTCTCAGTTTGTTCATGTATTCCATCAGAACCTATTAAATGTACCCATTTTAGGGTGTTTTTGTCCAAATTTTCTCTGGGGAGGCATGCCCCCCGGACCCCCCTACCAGGGTTGGGTTTGCTGATTTATCCACCACTCCCATTTACCCAATGAAGGGATCCCTGTGCTGTCGAGCAGTGCTCCCTGTGCTGTGGAGCTCCCTGCATGTTCAGTGTGCTTTCAGTTCAGTCTTCAATGTTCCATATTACTCATCAAAATGAAAAAAGGTCTTTGAGAACTGCTCTAGAAGAAGTCGCTGTTCTTGAGTCCGATTCTGACTCACCTGCCGCTGCCATTTTCATACCGCTCAAAACAGTAAAACTCATAGACTGTAAAACCATACACAGTAGAAGAGAATGGACCGTGGGATGGCATTGTTTTCAACTGGAGCCGTTGAAGCAAGATTATGAAAATTTTAATTAGTCACCAGGCAACTGCGCAAGCGCGTGGTGGCGTACGGTCACGTCTACCAATGAACCCGAATATGATAAATTGTCACTCCGCGCTTGCGCAGTTGCCTGGTGACCAATTAAAAATCTCAAAATTGTGCTTCAACGGCTCCCATTGAAAACGACGCCATCCCTCAGTCCATTCTCTTCTACTGTCTATGGGTAAAACTCAAAACCATGCTCAAAACAGAGGAAGGGAGAGGGTAGCCACTGTTTATAAGGGTAGCCATTAGGGTGCACACAGCAAACACTAGTGGTGTGGAGGGGAATTACCTGAACTCAGACAAGCAAAGGTTCTCTGGACGAGCCGTTTGAGACCAAAACTAAATAGGCCAATATTCGACCAAAAAAAATGTGTTATAATAATTTTAAAATTCGATTACGTCGACTACGTTGAATATATGCGGCAGCACTAAAATTTACTCAGGTATCAGGTACAGTTTTAAAATGATAACAAGCACCATAAATGTATTAAAGGAAAGCAAACAATTATAGAATACCAAAATTAAAAAAGTCAAGTAAGAGTAGTAGTTTAGACCTTTACACTATGTTGTTTTCCATACAGGAGATGAGTAATTCAGCATTCAGCAATTCAGTGTAATTCAGCTCAGCATTCAACACTGTCATCCCCTCCAAGTTAATCACTAAACTTCAGGATCTTGGAATCAGTAGCCCCCTCTGCAACTGGATCATGGACTTTCTAACCAACAGACCCCAACATGTTAAGTCTGGCCACAACCTCTCTACCACCATGACTCTGAACACTGGCGTGCCACAGGGCTGCGTGCTGAGCCCGTTCCTGTACTCCCTCTTCACCCATGACTGCAGGCCTATGTATGGATCCAACTCCATCGTCAAGTTTGCAGATGACACCACGGTGATCGGACTCATTACTAACAACGATGAGTCAGAGTACAGAGCAGAGGTTCAGCACCTAGCTGCCTGGTGCGCAGACAATAATCTGCTCCTCAACACCAGTAAAACCAAGGAGCTCATTGTGGATTACAGGAAGGAGAAGGGAGACACACACACTCCTATCCACATCAATGGAATGGCTGTTGAAAGTGTCTCCAGCTTCAAGTTCCTGGGAACTCACATCTCAGAGAACCTATCATGGACAATTAACACCTCCAGCCTGGTCAAGAAGGCTCACCAACGGCTCTTCTTCCTGAGGACACTGAGGAAGAACCACCTGTCTGACGATATCCTGGGCAACTTCTACCGCTGTGCGATTGAGAGCATCCTGACCAACTGTATCACAGTGTGGTATGGGAACTGCTCTGTCGCTGACCGGAAAGCACTACAGCGAGTGGTGAAAACCGCCCAACGCATCACAGGGACCCCACTACCTGCCATCGAGGATGTCCAGAGAAAGCGGTGCCTACGCAGGGCTCGTAGCATCCTGAAGGACCCCTCGCACCCCAATCATAGACTTTTCCAGCTCCTCCCCTCCAGAAGGCGCTTCAGGAGCCTTCGGACTAAAACCAGCAGGTTTAGGAACAGTTTCTTTCCTACAGCTGTTTCCCTGCTGAACTCTACCCCCCGATGAACCTCCATGTCCTCCCACTACGCCACTACGCAGCTCCCATGCCACGCTGTGGTGCAGCTGGTCAGGATGCTCTCACCCCACTCTCGCCCCCTACCATGCCCCCCCCTCCGTGCCACCACTCACACCCCCTGAACTCTACCCACTTCTGAACCTCCATGTCCCCCTACTACGCCACCACTCTCTCCCCCTACCATGACACCACTACCACTACCTCCACGCCCCGTCCCTCTTCACCTCTCCATCTCTCCCAATGTCAGTGAACTTTACCCCATCCCCACTCCACCCCATAACAAAAATGTATATTGTCAATACTGTATATCTCCTGTACATCTCTGTGTTATAGTTCATTCGGTATATATCTTGTACATATTGTTCATACAGATCATATTTACTAACTTATATATTTATAGCACAACTGTATACTTGTCCATAGCCCATCATATATATTAATAGCTCTACTGTATACTTGTTTATAGCACATCTGTTTATATCCCCCACAAAGATTAACAACAAAGTACTCCCACATGTTCATATTGCCCTACTTATTGTACATAATATTGTACATGTATACTGATTCAAAAAGATAACACTAACTTGTCATAATTGCATTTTTTTCTGACTCACTGAAACACTAAAACTGAGCTGAACCTAGTTCCCATATTTGTTTTGAGCAATCTTTTCATAATACCTTGCAAGGCCACTGATCATAATGTCTTGCTCTTTTGTCAAAGTTTTACTGTCAGTAAAGTCATACTCCCCTCTCTTCCTACAGCACCGCATGCTTCAGACAGAAGGCTGCTGCCTGCAGTATCTCATGTCTCACCCACCCCTGCTAGCAGGAACAGAGGAAGTGGTTTGGTGGTTATGGGTGTGGAAAGCCCCGATGAGAGAAGAGAAAACAGAAGTGCAGGCGTGCATGAGGGAGGCGGTTTGGTGCATACGTGCGTCTCCTGTGAGAACTGTAAAGTGTACGTGCGCTATATGGTGTATCCAAGACTCACTAACTGCTTTAGGTTTCACTATTATAGACCCAAAGGCACTTGCCTTGTGTATACACAACATACTGTAGGGCACAATGTCCCATATGGATACACTGCAGAATAAAGGCAGGGACTCTTAAATCAACAGACAACCTCTGTCTTTCTTTCTGAACCATTAAAACACTACAACTAAACTGAACCTAGTTCCCATGTTTGTTTTGAAATGAGCACTCTTTTCACAATACCTTGCAAGGCCACTGAACACAATGCCTTCCAAAGGCAGCCCTCTGGAATATGCCTTAAGTATAATAAGTTCACATTACATTTTCGCTTGCTGACCCTTCTGCATTAATGAGTTCACATGATGAAAGAAATCTGGGCAAGCAGGATGAAAGCAATTGGTATTAATTTACACTAACACAAAAGAGATTTGAGGCAGTAATTAAGAAAGGCTTTTTAAATTGTAACTTGCAGGAGTGCCTCAAATCTCTTTTGTGTTTGAGTCAATAAGTCAGGTTGGCCCGTTTTTGAGGAGCACCCTGTTTTACAATTTTTTGACCCAGTGAAGCAATTCCTCCCTTTTTGTCAAGTGGTAATCATTATCAGCGATTCCCAAAGCAACTATTCCAATGCAGTCCGCGTCCCCCTTGTAATGCGCCCCCTAACAGAACACTGTAGGGGAGATGTAACAGCAGTGCCACCCTGTGGTCAGCAAGTGTAACTGAAACCACAGTTATGAAACACAAACCATTTGAACCAAACGCATCGGTGTCTTTTTGAACACGAATATGTGTTTATCTTCTGGGTCTGTGATGTCGCTGGTCCTATGTTAATCAAATGTATAAATTAGATATTAACGTGTTAAAAATCACAGAAAAAGCGAACTTGACTGTGGTGTGTTAAGAGACACCTCAAAGGACATAGGGGCTAACTACACAGTAGACTTACTGTTTACTTTTTTTTCCTGACATAACCATTATCTTGTACATACAGACAAATAATGTTTTAGTGTGTACTGCCTTCAGATATGCCTGATCCCTACTGCGTCACCACAGTCAATAACGCAGGCTAAAACAGCAGGCCTTTTAGACAGTGCAGATCAGGACCATGGACATCCAGAACCTGCCTAGTCAGGCGTGTGCCACCAGGGGGCAGTCTAGAGGCATAGACATTCTATGACCGTAGAAGAGCTGAGGAGAGTAGTGCTTTAAAATGATGAGTACTGTGTGTGTGTGTTTGAGTGATAGTTGGCCTGTGTGTGTGTGGGTGATAGTTAAACTGTGTGTGTTTGGGTGATAGTTGGACTGTGTGTGTGTTTGGGTGGTAGTTAAACTGTGTGTGGGTGTGATAGTTGGACTGTGTGTGTGTGTGTGTGTGTGTGTGTGTGTGTGTGTGTGTGTGGGTGATAGTTGGACTGTGTGTGTGTGTGTGTGTGTGTGTGTGTGTGTGGGTGATAGTTGGACTGTGTGTGTGTGTGTGTGTTTTGTGTTGTGTGTTTTACTGTGTCTATGCTTCTAATGTGGTCCAGCATCAGTAGCTTCAGTGTTGTTGTTTGTGTGTCAGGTCTTATCCTGTGTTAGTGTGTGTAATGTTGTTTGTGTGTGAGGTCTTATCCTGTGTTAGTGAGTGTAATGTTGTCATTTGGTAATAACGGCCATTTTGTAAAACATGTTCAACAAAGACTGTGAGAACAAACTGTGCATTCAGCTTTACTACACCAAACAAACCTTGCATTGAGCCAAAGTGAAACATTCACATTCTCACATGTCTGAAGTAGTGTTTAATGTAAGCTAGTTGGGCTAATGTAATATAGATTAGTGTTTAATGTAGGCTAGTTGGGCTAATGTAATATACTGTAGATTAGTGTTTAATGTAGGCTAGTTCATTTACATTTGAAAGCTTGGTAGTGTCATATTTTACAGGTTAATCAGGAAAAACAAGGTGGACTCTTTAAAACAATTAAACTCGTATCTGTGATTATGACGAGCAGGGACATCACATGCTGGCAGGAGAATGGAGAGCAGATTAGATGGACTGCTTCTTTTCTCTGATTCACTTACATACTTTGGCCACAGGGAGGCGCCTCTGTTGTTGCAAACATGGTTCTGACACCTCTTGGAAGCTGTAGTCCTGCATGCATGTGTGTGAGTGACCACCAGGGGTCGCTATAAGGCAGGAGAGAGTGAGAATGACCCCACAGTGCCACACAGACAAGAGGCCCATTTAGGGCCATGTAATGATTTGTAGACTAATAGAGGGACTTTGACCTTGATCCTGAAACTGTGTGTGTGTGTGTGTGTGTGTGTGTGAGGGGGGGGGGGTGTTTCTATGGATGACTTTTTCTAGGTCCTGGAAGTACAGAGAGGTCAAGAGTTTAATCCTGGTGCAGAACATATTCACATCGAAGGCCAGCTCAGCACCCGTCACCACTGAGTGTCAGGTGGCAGAGAAGGCCGTCTGTGGAACACAGGTGACGGTCATCAACACGCCAGACTTCTCTGATGAAGATCTCCAGCAGGCGGATGCATTGAGACATTATTGAGTTTGTCAAGGCTATGGCTTTAGTGCAAACAGTGGATCACACCCATGGTATTTTTAAACCAAGCAGATCAGGGCATTCTTAATTAATTTAATTACACATGAAGTAAATGTGTGTGCCAGTTACTCCAAATAAAAAAGAAATGAAGTTCTCTTAAAAACTGAGCTGTGGGTGTTGGTCTCTCATTTCAGTCGTAGGTAAAAGTGAATTGTCCTGTAATCTTAAGATTTTAATAAAATTTAAAGTTTTGTTCCACAAGACAGTGATTTAACTCTTATTTTTAAATTATTTTAGCGCCTATCTCTTCCCTTTTGTCCTTCATTCTTCTTTTCATCCATCTCCTCTTTTGACCCCTTCACTTACTCGATTCCCCCGCTCTCCTTCCTATAATATATAATTAGCAGCGATTATAATGCTCCCCGACAGTTCACCTGACCATTTCATATCAGCAGAGACAGTTCACCTGTCCATGTGGTCAGATTCCTGCACATTTGCGTCAGGTAAAGAAATCCAAGTTGGCTTTTTGCCATGAATGTTGTTGCTCCACTGATTATTGAAAAACTATAGCTAAACAGAAAACACCGTACAGAAACATTACAATAAGCAATGCCCTCAGAAAACAAGTAAGCTTAGAGTAAGTGGAGAAAAACAATTGTTTAGACACTATGTTGTCTGAAAACTGTATTATACAGACAACAACATTTCTAAATGGTGATTATTAACATCAACACCAATATACTCCTTTTCCATTGATGAATCTAACGAATCGGATTTGCCTGCTGTTTCAGAAAATCAACTACATCCTAAATGTCATTACACCCACACACATTCAGTTACTGAAATGTTTGTCATAACTGCTACTCTTTAAGAGCAAACACAGGCATCCTGAGTGTCCAGGGAGATCCGGGAGACTCCCATATGTACATACTGACTCCCGGATATCCAGAAGTTTAGCTAATTTATTTAGTGAGTGGAAAAACCGGTTAGAAGAAGTGACAGTTGCAGAGAGAAACAGTGACAGTGAGACAGGGCTGGCGGTGGGGTTGGTTGGGGTGTGGTGGAGCATCAGTATTTTTGTGTTTGATCTCCCAACAGCTTTGAAGTTGAATTTCACGGGGCTGATCTCTGGTTGGGATCAGGCTACCATGTCACAATTTCTAAGCAATCAACCAAACCAGACTGGATGAAATATGTTGCTGTCTGTAGTCTTAAACATGTTTGTTGACCCACAGCCATGTGACTTTTTGAAATAATTAACAGCCCACTGCTATTAGGCATTTTCATGAAAAATAATAAAGCCTTCTTGATGCTTCTGCACTAAACAACTATAGACCTGTCTCGACCCCAGCTTTCATAGCTAGCATCATTGAGAAACTTGTCTCTGGACAACTTAGCAACTTGTTAAAAGGTCCCTTAAATTTCAATTAGGCCTCCAACCTAATTAGGCTGTAGACTGTAATATACTTGTCATTTATGATGATGTGTTAAATGAAACAAACATGAAGCAAAATGCTTGAAACATGAAGCAAAATGCTTTTAAATCACATGAGCCAATGCTTTATTAAAAATAGAACATACATAACATGCCAAATATTGAAACTGAAAACTGTTACTCTTTTGTTCACAAAAATAGGTGATTTCAAATTTGATAGATGCTACAGGTCTCAACGTTGGGATACAGGGATGTTTACCATAGTTTAGCTACTCTTTACACTAACTAGATGTACAGCACAGCAGTACATGGTATGACTGCCGCACTGTATTGAAATGTGGGAACTGTTGGTACGATGAGTGTGTGGTAGAGCAGTGTTGTGAGGTGAGAATTTGTGTGGAAATGATTTCCTGGAAGTGGGCATGGATATGGGTTTTGAATGAATGACATTGTGTGTGTTTGTATAGTGTGTAGGAGTGATAGGCAAAATTAGGCAAAATGAGATTTTGTACAATTACAGCAGCCCCTATGGGCCCAATTTTATGGCATGTACTGTGCTTTTAGAGGTCTTTGTGTTGATCGTGCATGACATATTTTATGCAGTTCCTACCTTCTTAGTCCAAGATATTGGCAATTCAAAATCCCAATTTTTGCATTTACCCATACCACTAGGTGGCGCTATGCTTCGAGTCAGTGTTTATGGGCTGGGTCAATACGCCTCTGTAACAACGACATACTAACGCAAAATCGTTGTCTTGGGCAAAATTGTTGACGAGTTATTTAACAAAAACTGTTTTTTGACACCTAGCTTTGCCAATAAACATCGCCCCCTATGACGAAATGTCACAAAATTTAGTACACATGAACAGAAAGCTGTTTAGAGATGGCATGTCAAATTTGACCACATTGAGCAATTAAAAGCCAAGATATGGACTTTTGAAGAATTTTAAGCTACATGTTAAAAGTTAATTGACATGTAACTTTGAAACGGTTTATCTCAAGATAAATCCTTTGATAACTTTTTGTCAGCATTGTCTGTAGATGACATATACCAAATTTGGTGAGATTCACATGAATGGCTTATGTTGAGTTCATTTGGATTAGTTTTTGCAATGTTAAAATTACACAGAAATTGTTCTCGTTGGAAGTGGGCGTCGACCAGTGTTTTCAATGCGTGAGGGTCAATAGATTTCACAATAAAAAAAAATTGGTTGTAAACATTAGCATTCTCTAGATAATAGGCAAAATGACATTTTGTACAATTATAGCACCCTCTAAGGAGCAAATTGTATGGCACGTGCTGTGGATTTAGAGGTCAAAATTTAGTACACCTGAACAGAAAGCTGTTTGGAGATGGCATGTCAACTTTGACCAAATTTGAGCGCTTAATAACTTTTAGTTAGCATTGTCTGTAGATGGCATATACCAAATTTCATGAGATTCATATGAACGGCCTATGACGAGTTCGTTCAGATTTGTTTTCGCAATGTTAAAATTTCCACGTTTTCGTTGGAAGTGGGCGTCGACCAGTGTTTTCAATGTGTGAGGGTCAATAGATTTCACGATAAAAAATTTTTTTTTGTAAACGTTAGCATTCTCTAGATAATAGGCAAGTGACATTTTCTACAATTACAGCGCCTCCTATGGACCAAATTTTATGGCATGTGCTATGGTGTTTGCCTTTGTGGTGATCATGCATGACGTATTTTGCGCAGTTTCCCCCTTCTTGGTCCAAGATATTGGCAACTCAAAATCCAAATTTTTGCATTTACCCATATCACTAGGTGGCACTATGCTTCAAGTGAGTGTTTATGGGCTGGGTCGATACGTCTCTGTAACACCGACATATCACAAAAATTTCATGTTGTTGGGTGAAACGTTCATTGAGTTATTCAGAAAAAACTTTTTTCTGGCACTGGCACAGCGTGGGGGGGGGGGGGGCAAAAGCCGTTATTCACTCACAAACTTCTAGGGCTACATGCCTGCAAACATTCATGTCCCCCTGAGCTTCAGTGTGCCGGGAATCGTTGACAAAAAATCGGTGAAAAAAAAAAAACATGGAAAAATTTCCAATATGACCGCTTTCGCTAGCTTCACTAGCGGCGGTCATAATTAAAGACGTACTATGCAACTGAATGCTTTTCTCAGCGGATCTCCCCATAGTGTCTTCAAGTAAATGGACACTTTCATAAAAAAATGTTTCCCTTCCCCTCACCCTGTGCATGTGTTTTCAACTCCACTGATCAGATTATGGGCGAATACGAAAGTAGTCATGTCCAGTCATGTCAGGTCAGAATGTCTTCAGAATGTAACGTGATCCTGCTGTGTGCTCTTCCTCATGGTCTATGTATATTTCCAGTTTTAGCATCTCGTTAAAACCCATCGTCTCACCAGGGATGACACCTTTTTCTGCTCTTTTAGCGTAGATTTCACAAGTGGAATCACTCAACGCTTTTTTCTCTTTCTTATACCTGTGAACCAAATAAAGACAATGACTATAGACTATACTATTTTTGACATCATATTGATACAGCTATTGCACTTGACCTGTGGGGCTATGACATTATATATTATGTCTAATATAATTTGGTTATCTAATCCTGATATATTATTCTTAGGTGTTGCATTGAGACATTATTGAGTTTGTCAAGGCCATGGCTTTAGTGCAAACAGTGGATCACACCCATGGTGTTTTTAAACCAAGCAGATAAGGGCATTCTTAGTATTAATTTAATCACACATGAAGTAAATGTGTGTGCCAGTTACTCCAAATAAAAAAGAAATGAAGTTCTTTTAAAAACTGAGCTGTGGGTGTTGGTCTCCCATTTCAGTCGTAGGTAAAAGTGAATTGTCCTGTAAACTTACGATTTTAATAAAATTTAAAGTTTTATTCCACAAGACAGTGATTTAACTCTTATTTTAAAATTATTTTAGCACCTATCTCTTCCCTTTTGTCCTTCATTCTTTTTTTCATCCGTCTCCTCTTTTCACCCCTTCACTTACTCGATTCCCCCGCTCTCCTATAATATATAATTAGCAGCGATTATAATGCTCCCCGACAGTTCACCTGACCATTTCATACCAGCGTAGACAGTTCACCTGTCCATTTCATACCAGCGTAGACAGTTCACCTGTCCATTTCATACCAGCGTAGACAGTTCACCTGTCCATGTGGTCATGTGATTCCTGCACATTTGCGCCAGGCAAAGAAATCCAAGTTAGCTTTTTGCCATGAATGTTGTTGCTCCACTGATTATTGAAAAACTATAGCTAAACAGAAAGCACTGTACAGAAACATTACAATAAGCAATGCCCTCAGAAAACAAGTAAGCTTAGAGTAAGTGGAGAAAAACAAAGTGTCAAAGTAAGCTGACACAAAGTGATAAAGTAAATTGACACAGTCGTAAATATGGGCTGTTTTCCCTTCCCCTCACCCTGTGCATGTGCTTTTAACTGAACTGATCAGAGTTACGGGCGAATAGTAAAGTAGTCGTGTCCACCGAGGTAAGTAAGGTCAGAAGTTCTTCAGAATGTAACGTGATCCTGCTGTGATCCTGCTGTGATCCTGCTGCTGTCACTTGCTCAAAAACAATAAAGATCGTGTAATTATACACCCTTAGGATTGTTTTCCTTTTCTAATATATGACTGCACTGCAGTATTTTAAAAATGTTTTGCTTTTCTGTGTAATTGCAAGACATTGTTGGGTTTTTTTGATAATCAGCTATACACTGGATACCACCTGTGAGTCACTGTGTTTGTGTGTGGGTATATATATATACACACATATACATTACATTACGCTTAGCTGACACTCTTATCCAGAGCGACTTGTAGTCATTTACATTGTGTCAGTGTAAGAGTCCCTGGTTAGAGGCCTTGCTCAAGGGCATTTCAGCCATGGGTAAGGTGGGATTGGAATCTGCGACTCTCCTATCCCAAGACCAACTCCCACTAGACTTTGACTTTGCAGTCCATCACAGATGTGAACGTTACCGAGAAGCTTTGATATTAAATGATATTAGTATGTTTGATATTAATTAAGGCCTTACTTAAATTTAAGCAAATGTGCATTTCTGTTTATCTGCTATGTTTGCTTTGTAGTTAATTAAGCAAATTAATTAAGAAAAAAACTCAAATCTCATCACACGTAAGAATCAGTATGAATATTACAGTAACAAACAAGCACGACACAGCACATGTAAGCAGCATGTTTTTAATGATTTTCCACACAGGAGACAGAAGAACAGCATGTTTGAGCACAACTGCAGACATGGCGGACATTTTTTTTGCTACATCAGTGCAGCTCTCAGGGAAGAAACAAACAGAGCTCTTTTAGCATAATAAGACAAGAAACATTAACATCATTTCAGAGAAATCAACACAGTGATCCAAGGAAAATGGTAACTGGGTTACCAATAAAGCAAACAATTATTTCATTACCTCTGCCAAGGAGGCTATGCTTTGCCGGCGTTTATCTGTTTGTCAGCAAAATAACTCAGAAAGTTATGAACATATTGTTCTGAAATGTTGACAGTATGTTGGTTTTGTCACTGCCTTGAGCTGATTATTTTTTTGGTGATAAGAATACCCCATGGCCCCCCTCCCAACCCCCAGGCTGACTTAAGTGTGGCATGTTTATACTGTATCTGTAATATAAGGACTGCAGTGTTTTGTCCTCTATGTACACATACATGTTTTATTTATCTAAAACTAACTCCTCAGTGCTGCAAACATGTTTTCTACCCACGCTTTCATCTTATTCAGCCATTTGGCAATAAAAAATTTAGAGTTTGATTCTCTAACTGATTCCTCATACAACGCATTAGAAAAGTGACTTCCATTTACTACTATCAGCTTATCTACCTTTCTAACAAGTTTAGCAACCTGCCCACGGTTTTGAAGATCCCTGTAGAAAGGAACATATCTTCCCCCACAGGCTTTGATGACATCACGGAGTTTTTGTGTACAACCTTGCACATAGTCTTCCATAGTTTGGTCTCTCAGGTCGTCGGCACGATTGAAGACCACAATCATGTAGTCTGCAACCTTTTTTCCAAAGATCTCTTGTAAAGCCTTGACTGCGTTCTGTTCCTCCTGAGTGAATCGTCCCACCTGAAGCACCAGCAGGAAAGCGTGAGGACCAGGTTTAGACATGTGGATGCAGCGCAGGATCTCCTTTGCAACATCCTTTGGTTCTCTGTCTGTATCCATGACACCTGGAGTGTCAGTCACCTCAATTTGCCTGCCCTCATTCACTGCTTCTGTCTGACACGTCTGGGTGACTGAGCTTGCAGAGCACTTGGACTCAAAGACTTCTCTCCCCACAATGACATTTCCAACATGACTCTTTCCAACACCAGTTTTTCCAAGCAGGACCAATCTCAAAGGTTGACCTGAAAATAATATCAACATGTGTTACACACAGTTAACACTGTAAGAGTTCAAGCTGTTATGCCCAACTCCAACTCCAAATATTTGTTTTTTTTTGTTTCAGAAAAGCAAATAGCTTTTTAACATTCATTTAATTTTAAAACACATCTTTATAAGACAATACTGTTCATTTAAATGTGTCCTCTTGATATTGGGATTATACTATTAGACCCAACACATGTATTCTGCTAATACTAAACCATATATTAGAATAAAGGTCATTCCTTTTCGAATGTTGTGAATAATAATTTGTATATGAATGCCTCACCATTGTTGCCAGCCATTGTCACCTTTTCAGTGCCAGTGACGATCTGCATGGCTCTGGACAAACAGGCCCTTCCTATAAGTCCTCTTGTGGCCAAAAAAACGTCTCTGTGGAGACGCCCACAAGATGTGGAGACGCCCACTTCCACATACATAATGAGCCACTGTGATAAACACCCAGACTTGCACTCAGTGTTGCACTCCGGAGGAGCAGAGACACCAGAGTCTAACTGGGTGTAGCAGTTTGAGACATGTCTGTCTGTGTAAATTACACATACTCTTATATTTCCCTGATGATTTAACAAAGACCTCTCTTAATGAGTAATTGTTCTTTAAACATTATTTAGCACATTTCTGAGTTCCTGTGCTAGTTTTCTGACAGGCTTGTTTTGACACATCTTGACACCATTCATCATCGTGTTTAAAGGGACCCAGCCCTAAAACTACAGCAGGACTCGCTGATCTTCCACGGGCAAGACTCTGACAATGGGCACAGGTAAGACTGCTTAATATTGCAATACATTTAAACTTCTGTGCCAATGGGAACTAATTAATCTGTGTTAAATGCCCATTCATCCACAGATAGATCTTTCTGTCCCCTCTGTGGATGTTTTACAGCTGGCACAGTGCAGGCATCTGTTAAAGTATGTGTTTAACCCATCTGTTAAAGTATGTGTTTAACCCATCTGTTAAAGTATGTGTTTAACCCATCTGTTAAAGTATGTGTTTAACCCATCTGTTAAAGTATGTGTTTAACCCGACCTGAACTGACACCTCAAAAAGCTCATTATAATGTTACCAACTTAGACCTATACGTAATTGTATCCACATGCAATATCTGTTACAAATACGAATTTTTTTGAATTCATATAACAATTTCATGTTAGCCTGGCTATCGCGACTTGTCAATGCGCTGCGAACATTGGTCTGGCCAAGCTGTGTTGTAAACCCATTTCTCAGAAGGCGGGCTTAACCCGTCTCTTTCAAATGCCTCTGTTTGCTACTGGACGAAGCTTCAGCCAATCACACCCCTCTGTCTTCTGACGTATACGTGCTTGATCCAAGTAGAAATGGCGTTAAATGATTTTTGACGGATTTATGAGGTGAACATGACAGTGGCTGGTGTTTTTGGTCATTCAATGTTAATTTTCGAAAAACGAATCAGTGCGATCAAAGGCGAAATGACCACAACAACAGGGTTCTCGCAAAGCCCCATCGACTTGGCTACCAGCGGGGCTAACTGATAAATTAAACTTTTACTGAAGACGGTCGGTAGCATTGCGAAAACATCCTTTACCGCAACAAATGCTTCAAGGGCTGCCCTTTGCTCTATTTTCAGAGAGAACTTCCCTTTGAATTCGTCCAAAACAGCAGCTACAGCTGCATTGAAATCTTGCCGTTGCTTCCATAGACAGTAGAAGAGAATGGACTGAGGGATGGCGTCGTTTTCAATGGGAGCCGTTGAAGCACAATTTTGAGATTTTTAATTGGTCACTTTGCAAATGCGCAAGCGCGGGGTGACGTACGGTCACGTCGGCCAGCGAACCCAAATACTATAAATTGAGTGGTAGATGCTCAATCACAAACCATACAGCGTACGATAATTTTCTTAATAAGTATTCTTCTACCGTTATAGCTGCAATCACTTAGTTGAATGGGGGGTTAATATTGTATGTGGGGACTTGATTCTTCGTCAACTAACTTTGGTTCCAGGCAGTCTTGCAAGCCAGCATGTCAAGGGAGATAGCTAGTTAGCATGTAAACTACAAGCTATAGCGTGTAGCTTAGCTTAGCAGTCTTTCTCAATTCACTTGCATCGAATAGTAAAATCCATAAAGATAGCGATTCTGCTTACAAACAAATACCAAGTTCTACGCTTATTTTTCGGGAAATAGTGATGTAAATGTTTCCCCAACATGAATAGAAAAGTAAACGAGCATGACTGTGGCTGCAGCGTGTTATCCAACCAGTACGGTAAATTTCCTCCTGTGCGACAGAAACTCACTAGTCGTCGCATGATTTATGGCGTCATTTTTAGCATAATTTCAGATAAACGTTTCTTACAAGGCAATAACATGACAGATTTCTGATCGAAGCAAATATGTTTTGCTGTGCCCTCTCCGGTTTACAACAATGCCAATATCAAGGTACGGATGGCTTCTCATGTAAAGTTGTTTGATTTCAAAGTGACGCTAAAATGAATGGAAGTCAACGGAATGCTACATGCTATTGGTCATTTTCCGGGTTGAGATTTCCCCATGGGTGCTTCAACTTCCGGATATATTCCTACCCCCTTGGTTGCTTCACGTTCGCCATGTAGACAGTGACTGAGATAGATTTCCGGTCGCTAAACTACCACGTCATTGACATTTTGAAATGCTCGATTTTCATTGGCGCTCGATTTTCATTGGCGCCCATTCCAAGGCGCGAGCAGAAATGGTGTAGACCATAGACATACTATACTACTATAGTATGTCTATGGTGTAGACAGGCAGCTTGGCCAGACTGACTTGCTCGCGAAATGCAAATGCAGCGTCACAGGCAGTATGGGCACGCCCAGGCTAATTTCATTTAGGCAGAGGTCTGTAAAACATAGCCTATGTTTATTCTGCTTAATCTTAACAGGTTTAGTCTTTCTTGGGCTGTTTATACAGGGGCAAACTGGGAAAACCTCTGATTTATAAGTTCGCTTAAAAAACAGGATAGGCAGAAAAGTTAACTGCTGTACACTGCCAGCAGGTATTTACATGTTGTTTTTTATTAACAAAAATATAGGAACTCCTTTATTTTTACTTTTCTTCTGTAGGCCAAAGCTCTACCCACTCTCCTTTGACCCTGGTTCTGCTGGGGGAGTCAGGCTCTGGGAAGAGTGCCAGTGGGAACACCATCCTGGGCCAGAACACGTTCACATCGAAGGCCAGCTCAGCACCCGTCACCACTGAGTGTCAGGTGGCAGAGAAGGACGTCTGTGGAACACAGGTGACAGTCATCGACACGCCAGACTTCTTTCATAACGAGGTTCCGCATCAAGCCGAAAATGTTAAGGAGTGCAGACAGATGTGTAAGGGGGGTCTGTGTGTGTATCTGCTGGTCATTCAGCTTGGCCGCTTCACTGAGGGAGAGAGAGACATCTTAGAGAGGCTAGAAAAGACACTGAAGACCAGAATCAGACACAGAACCATCATCCTCTTCACACGTGGGGATGATCTGAAACCAGATCAGAGTATCGATGATTATATCAGAAATACCAACACACACCTCCAGAGGCTCATTGAGAAGTGTGGTGGCAGATATCAGGTGTTCAACAACAAACATGAGGGCAGAGAGCAGGTGGAAGAGCTCATGGGACAGATAAGAGAACTGCCGGAATCAGAAAATAAATGTGTTAAAAAATATTGGATGTTTTTCACAGTATCAGTTATCATTGCCATGGGTATCATCCTCCCCCTTAAATGGCTAAATATTTTGTAACCGCTAATGTACAGCCTCAGGTCAAGTCAAGTGAAGTCTCTGTCTCTCTCTTTATGGGTTTGTGTGATGATGTGTCGTTTTCATGTTGTTTTGATGACGTGGTAGACACTTGCCAATGTGCTGTGTGCTCTTACATTGTTTCTTCTAAATTTGTCTCACCTTTAAAAACAAATATTGATTTAATTTTATTTGCAGGTTATTTATAGTGATATAGTAAAAACGTAGAACGAGAGAATTTTTCAACTTTTTAGATGATTTTTAACGCATTTTAAGATACTGGGTCAGATGATTTTCAGCTTTGATAAGATTTGTCTGTTCCCTGAGGTAAAGGTAATATTTTTTGTGTAAAAAATAGTATCTCTGATAACTTTAAAGGTAATGTTTCTGTTGTTGAAAGTCTGTAGATTTCTACTTGTCTGTATAAAATCTCAAATTAAAAAAATCTAAATAAAAATGGTATTGCAATTTTCAGCATTATTTTGTATCAATTGAGCATTCAGCATCAGTTCATCATTGTGTCTGTAAAAGGGGAGCTCACTGGTAGCTGAATAATCTTCCTGGCACATGAGCAACATGCAACCCAACTGTGAACTTCAAATGTCTGATTTGCAGATACAGGTACAGGTACAGGTGCAGCTACAGGTGCAGCTACAGGTACAGGTGCAGGTGCAGGTACAGGTGCAGGTGCAGATACAGGTGCAGGTACAGGTGCAGGTGCAGATACAGGTGCAGGTACAGGTGCAGGTGCAGATACAGGTGCAGGTACAGGTGCAGGTGCAGGTGCAGGTACAGGTGCAGGTGCAGATACAGGTACAGGTACAGGTGCAGATACAGGTACAGGTACAGGTACAGGTGCAGATACAGGTACAGGTACAGGTACAGATACAGATACAGGTACAGGTACAGGTGCAGATACAGGTACAGGTACAGGTACAGGTACAGGTGCAGATACAGGTGCAGGTGCAGGTGCAGGTGCAGAATGCTGGTGCCCTCAGTTGGCTGGTAGTTTGCTTTTTGTTCTGTCAGTACCTCCTCAATGTTGTGGGAGAGCTTTTAGCCTTTTTTACCTGTTTTCATATATGTGGTGAGTTTGATATAATCAAATGATCAGATTATGAAGCCAAAAGCGCTTAGCAACTTTTTTTCATGGGTAGTTTAGTTTTCAAATAGACATGGCGGTCATGCCAGTGCTGGCTCCTTTCTAAACCATGGATATAGTTTGGACCTTGCAAGGAACGGTATGACCACAATTCTTTCATTGTTGAGAGTGAGTTTAAATGCTGACCCACAAATGCAAATTTATATTATTACTGCTACTGACAGCACAATCCATTCATTATTTTCAAACATTTTCAAAGTTTTATGTTGTTTTTTTCCTTTAGTGTTTACAAAGCAAACAGCGTATACAGGTTAGTGTCTGAGGGAGAGTCATATTCTCTGGTCTGTGATGTCATGAAAACAAATCTATACACTCTGCTGTTGATAATAAAGGACTAACACGGACAATAGCACATCGTATGTTTGTTCTGAGCAGCTGCATGAGCCTGTAATTTATAATCTCACCACCAGGGGCGCTACTGCACCAATAGTGATCTGTATATGGCCTGTGCCTGTGTGCCGTGCACACATAGTGGGTGCATCTCATTACAGAGCTCCTCCATCCTTGATTCCTTGATTCCTTAGTTCTGTCCTTTCCTCCGTCCTCGCCCCTCCTCCTGCTAAGGAAACAAGGAAGGAGCGATGGGAGGATGGAGGAATCAAGAGCGACTGTATAAGAGAAATGAGAATGAGACGTCCTTATTGAGCGTCCGTGGTTGGAGAATAATGTCCAACGCCACAGTCACAGTGGAGAGCCCAGCCCAGTCAGCATGGGGATTTAATAACTGGGTAAAGGATAACAAGTAAAACTGAACTGACAAAGACTTTAATTTGGAAAGGGGTTACGGGTTTAAGCACAGCCATAGCAAGACTCATTGGCTCTGGGTTTAAGTAATCAGTTGGCAAAATTAATGAAAACACGATGGAAGTACACCTTTAAGAAAAAAACTAAAATCTCATCACACGTAAGAATCAGTATGAATATTACAGTAACAAACAAGCACAACACAGCACATGTAAGCAACATGTTTTTAATGATTTTCTACATCAGATCTTTACAGACCCCCACACTGCCCCCTGCAGAGCAGGAGACAGAAGAACAGCATGTTCGAGCACAACTGCAGACATGGCAGACATTCTTTTAGCTACATCAGGGCAGCTCTCAGGGAAGAAACTAACAGAGCTCTTTAGCGTAATAAGACAAGAAACATTAACACCACTACAGAGAAATCAACACAGGGATTCAGGGAAAAGGGTTACTGATAAAGCAAACAATCATTTTATTACCTCCAGAGGTGATGCTTTGTCGGCATTTATCTGTTTGTTTGTTAGCAAAATAACTCAAAAAGTTATGAACATATTGTTCTGAAATTTTGACAGTATGTTGGTATTGTCACTGCCTGGTGATTATTTTTTGGTAATAAGAATACCCCATGGCCCCCCTCCCAACCCCCAGGCTGACTTAAGTGTGGCATGTTTATACTGTATCTGTAATATAAGGACTGCAGTGTTTTGTCCTCTATGTACACATACATGTTTTATTTATCTAAAACTAACTCCTCAGTGCTGCAAACATGTTTTCTACCCACGCTTTCATCTTATTCAGCCATTTGGCAATAAAAGATTGAGAGTTAGATTCTCTGATTGATTGCTCATACACCTCATTAGAAAAGTGACTTCCCCCATTTACTACTACCAGCTCATCTACCTTTCTAACTAGATCAGCCACCGGCTTGCTGTTTTCAAGATCCCTGTAGAAAGGAACATATCTTCCGCCACAGTCTCTGATCACGTCACGGAGCTTTTGGGTACCAGCTTGCACATAGTCTTCTATAGTTTGGTCTCCCAGTTCATCAGCACGACTGAAGACCACAATCATGTAGTCTGCAACCTTTTTTCCAAAGATCTTTTGTAAAGCCCTGACTGCGTTCTGTTCCTCCTGAGTGAATCGTCCCACCTGAAGCACCAGCAGGAAAGCGTGAGGCCCAGGACTAGACAGGTAAATGCAGCGCAGGATCTCCTCTGCAACATCCTTTGGTTCTCTGTCTGTATCCATGACACCTGGAGTGTCAATCACCTCAATTTGCCTGCCCTCATGTACGGCTTCCTTTTGACACGTCTGGGTGACTGAGCTTGCAGAGGGTTTGGACTCAAACACTTCTCTCCCCACAATGACATTTCCAACATGACTCTTTCCAACACCAGTTTTTCCAAGAAGGACAAATCTCAAAGGTTGACCTAAAAAGTAATATCAACATGTGTTACATACAGTTAACACTGTAAGAGTTCAGCCTGTTATGCCCAACTCCAACTCCAAACATTTGCTGTTTTTTTGTTTCAGAAAAGCAAAAAGCTTTATAAACATTTCTTTTTTAATTGAAATGTATCCACTTGATATTACAATTACACACTATTAGACACAACACATGAATTCTATTATTACTAAACTATATACTAGAATAAAGATAATTCCTTTTTGGTGTTTTGTGAATAATAAATTGTATATGAATACCTTACCTGTAGTGTTAGACATTGTCACCTTTTCAATTCCGATAGCAATCTGCTTTGGACAAACAGGCTCCGCTTATAAATCATCTTGTGGACAAAAAAAACATTTCTCTGTGGAGACGCCCACAAGATGTGGAGACGCCCACTTCCACATACATAATGAGCCACAGTGATAAACACCCAGACTTGCACTCAGTGTTGCACTCCGGAGGAGCAGAGACACCAGAGTCTAACTGGGTGTAGCAGTTTTATCACAGGCTTGTATGGACACATTTTGACACCATTCATTACTTATTGTACTATACTAACTTATTATATCATACCCAGCCCTAAGACTACAGCAGGACTCGCTGATCCTCCACGGGCAAGACTTTGACAATGGGCACAGGTAAGACTGCTTAATATTGCAATACATTTAAACTTCTGTGCCAATAGAAACTAGGGTTTAAGGGTTTTTACAAGAACAACAATATCTGACCACATTTCTCCAATTTTAAGGTCCTTGCACTGTCTCCCAGTAAGATATAGAATTGACGCTAAGGCATTGCTTCTTGTTTTTAAAACATTAAATGGGATGGGACCCAATTACCCATTGGATATGTTTCAGCTGTGTGCACAAACTAGGTCTCTAAGATCATGGCAGAACAATCTGTTGGTAGAACCTGCTGTTAGAACAAAATGTGGCTGTAAATCAACTTCCAGAAGACATCAAAAGTGCATCTACTGTTGGCAGTTTTAAATCTAGACCTAACACCAAACAGTTTTCAAATGCTGTCTGTTAATGATTTATATTAATTTTACATATATCCTTTTAAACATGTATGCTTATTTTATTTATTTTATGTTTTATGCTTTTTTTTTCTTACCACATACTTATTTTACTTTTATCCTTTTACACTTATTTTATCGTTTATCCTTTTACATATCGTTTTTTGCTTTTATTTTTGCAAAGAACATTTAACTGCTGTTGAGTACAAATAAATTTGCCTTGTCTTGCCTAATGAATTGGTGCTGAATCTTGTAGGGTGCGCCATGTAAAAGTGGTTATCCCTACATAAATAAATGTAGGGATAACCACTTTTACGCGGCACACCCTACAATCTCCAGTCGGCAAGAAAAATCAAGAACATATCTGGTGAGCAAAAATGTTTGATGAACATGAACCCTGGCACACGTCAGCACACTTTTAATGCAGTCTAGTTTTAAATACAATGGTTGACACTTCCATTAAAATGTTGTCACTGTTTTAACAGTTTTTGACTTTTCCACCACAATAAACTGTTGCAGTGATTGGGCTCATGTTTGAAATTATGTTATGTTGTGGTCATATATTCAAAGTTAGGGGAAACCCTTTTTGATGAATTGTAAAAGTTAAACATCTGATAAAATATTTCACCGGCACAAGTTCTAAGACATTTGCGAGCATTCATGTAGTTTCATCAGATGTTTTGCAATAGCAGTCAATGAAAACCGTAAATCGACAATTAGTATTGATTCAAAAATATAAGAACTTCTTTCCTTTACTTGTCTTCTGTAGTCCAAAGCTCTACCCCCTCTTCTATGACCCTGGTTCTGCTGGGGGAGTCAGGCTCTGGGAAGAGTGCCAGTGGGAACACCATCCTGGGAGAGAACATATTCACATCGAAGGCCAGCTCAGCACCCGTCACCACTGAGTGTCAGGTGGCAGAGAAGGCCGTCTGTGGAACACAGGTGACAGTCATCGACACGCCAGACTTCTCTGATGAAGATCTCCAGCAGCCAGATGAACATGTAAATAAATGCAGAGATCTCTGTCGGGGGGGTTTGTGTGTGTACCTGCTGGTCATTCAGATTGGCCGCTTCACTGAGGGAGAGAGAGGCATCTTAGAGAGGCTAGAAAAGACACTGAAGACCAGAATCAGACACAGAGCCATCATCCTCTTCACGCGTGGGGATGATCTGAAACCAGATCAGAGTATCGACAGTTATGTCAGAAATACCAACACACACCTCCAGAGGCTCATTAGACAGTGTGGTGGCAGATATCAGGTGTTCAACAACAAAGATGAAGAGAGCCAGCAGGTGGAAGAGCTCATGGAAAAGATAACAGCACTGCAGGAATCAGAAAAAAATAATTGTTATCGGAGGCATTTCTCATGTTTTGCCTGCATTGCCGCTGTGATTGTTATGATAATCCTCCTCTAAAGATATATTGTCACATATATTTTAACTGCTAATGTACTGTCCCTCTTAGTTTATGGGTTTGTGTGGTGATTCATTGTTTTCATGTTGTTTTGATGGCATGTGGTAGACACTTGCCAATGTGCTGTGCACTGTTATATTATATTTTCTTGTCTTAAAAAGAAACATTGGTTGCATTTTATTTGCGGGTTATTTGCTTTACAACGATATGGGGAAAATGCAGAGCTAAATTTGCAACTTTTTAGATTATTAACACATTTTTAAGATACTGAGTCAGTTCTTTTTTTCTTTGATAGGATTTGTCTGTTGCCTGTGGTAATGGTGTTTTGAAACATAGTATCTCTTTAACATTTTGATCATGTTTCTGCTGTTGAAAGTCTGTGGATTTCTACTTGTTTGTACAAAAATCCAAACAATTATTTCCAAATAAAAATGGTATACTATTTTGAGCATCATCAGTTTGATATGAACAAGGCAAAGCAGGGTTTATTTATATAACACATTTCATACTTCAAAACTAAAAAAGATAGAAACAATAAAATAGAAATAAAATTAATTTAAAACAGTAAAACAGATTAAATCAGTGCACACATTTCGGCCAGAAGCCTTCTTCAGGACGTGCACAATCTGACTTTGAGAAGTCTGGTTAAACATCAGTATGGAGGGTTTACAGGTGTGTAGACTGGACCATCTACTGGCCAGCGACAGAAAACACATAGACGGTAGCCACGTCAGAAATATCATTGGTGTTTTTTTTCCTTCATTGTTTACAAAACAGTGTATATGTAGGTTAGTGTCTAAGGGGGAGTCATTTGGTTTGGCCTGTGAGGTCATGGAAACAAATCTGTTCTTATTTGAACAACACACTCTACTGTGGATAATAAAAGACCGACGTGGACAACAGCGCTTCTTGTGTTCATTCTGAGCAGCTGCATGAGCCTGTAATTTATAATCTGACCACTATTGGCGCTAATGCACCAATAGTGATCTGTATATGGCCTGTGCCTGTGTGCCGTGCACACATAGTGGGTGCATCTCATTACAGAGGTCCTCCATCCTTGATTCCTTAGTTCTGTCCTTTCCTCCGTCCTCGCCCATCCTCCCACTAAGGAAACAAGGAAGGAGCGATGGGAGGATGGAGGAATCAAGAGCGATTGTATAAGAGAAATGAGAATGAGACGTCCTTATTGAGTGTCCGTGGTTGGAGAATAATGTCCAACGCCACCATCACAGCGGGAGAGCCCAGCCCAGCCCAGTCAGCATGGGGATTCAATAACTAGGTAAAGGATAACAAGTAAAACTGAACTGACAAAGACTTTAATTTGGAAACCTCTGTGTACACAGTGGAAAGGGGTTACGGGTTTAAGCAGAGCCATAGCAAGACTCATTGGCTCTGGGTTTAAGTAATCAGTTGGTCTGATTGAATTATTTGACTTCATTGGTAAGCCATTATTTAAAATGAAATGGATTGGCACTTAGTCTGAGTAACTTTTGTGGAATTCCAGCATATTTTAGGAACACCAGTGGAAAACAACCGCCTTTGAGATCTGGAAAGTCATCGATAGAAACAGCGGCATTACCATTTCAACTCAACTTACACACACAACACGTCTCTAGGCTTATTACTGAATTTCAGTGGTGTCAAAAGAAATATGTTAACAGTTACAAATAGTTCACATTAGGTATCAAAGTGTGTTTTTGTGTTCAATGGTTGGAAACGTCATAATTCATGTGTGTGTCATTGTGACACTCATAGTTTAGTGATTTAAGTGGCAATGACACGTCTGGCAGTTGGTGGATTCGAACTTGTAGCCCTCCAGTCTCACATCTGTTGAGGTTTGTGTGTGTGTGTGTGTGTGTGTGTGTGTGTGTGTGTGTGTGCGTGTGTGTGTGTGTGTGTGTGTGTGTGTGTGTGTGTGTGTGTGCGTGTGTGTGTGTGTTTCACTACAGGCTCAATGTACGCTCACTGCTGCTTAGGCTGCCCCTATGTGTGTGTGCGTGTGTGTGTGTGTGTGTGTGTGTGTGTGTGTGTGTGTGTGTGTGTGTTTCACTACACTTACCCCCTATGTGTGTGTGCGTGTGTGTGTTTCACTACAGGCTCAATGTACGCTCACTGCTTAGGCTGCCCCTATGTGTGTGTGTGTGTGTGTGTGTGTGTGTGTGTGTGTGTGTGTGTTTCACTACAGGTTTAATGTACGCTCACTGCTGCTTAGGCTGCCTCTATGTGTGTGTGCATGTGTGTGTGCATGTGTGTGTGTGTGTGTGTGTATGTTTCACTATAGGTTTAATGTACGCTCACTGCTGCTTAGGCTGCCCCTATGTGTGTGTGCGTGTGTGTGTGTGTGTGTGTGTGTGTGTGTGTGTGTGTGTGTGTGTGTATGTTTCACTATAGGTTTAATGTACGCTCACTGCTGCTTAGGCTGCCCCTATGTGTGTGTGCGTGTGTGTGCGTGTGTGTGTGTGTGTGTGTGTGTGTGTGTGTGTGTATGTTTCACTATAGGTTTAATGTACGCTCACTGCTGCTTAGGCTGCCCCTATGTGTGTGTGTGTGTGTGTGTGTGTGCGTGTGTGTGTTTTTCTCCACCAGGCCAGTACTGCCCAGCACTAGTTACAGTATGATAGTCATGGTGATTGCCCTTGTGGTGGTTAAGTGCCTGAGGAAAACAAACTCCTTCAGGGTAAAAGCAACTCATCTTACATGGACCTACAACTTTTATAATCGAACTCAAGATGCTAATTTGTATTTGTAGCTTTTTTTATTCAAGTAAACAATTTTATTTAAGTTTTATTCAGTTTAACAGCCTACAGCTTCCCTAACCATGAGGAAATTAAAGAATCAGAAGAATCAGAATCAGAATCAGAATCAGCTTTATTGGCCAAGTATACTTACGTATACAAGGAATTTGACTCCGGCAGATGTTAGCTCTCTATACACATAACACAGAACGTAATACAATACAATAAATACAATAGACTAAACAAGTATGTGTACTTGTATTGCACAGTAGGGACAACAATATACAATATACATACAGGCACCCAATATGGGCAATAATGTACAAGTAGGCACATGGTGTCACAGTGGGTTAAACAACCGGTATGACAATATACCAGGCATTAAGGCATAAAGTTTTTGGGGGGGGGGGGGGCAGGGGACACCTAGGCAAGTCTTTACTTGTGTCATGTGCAAGAGAAGCGCTGGGGGCGGGGGGTGGGGATACAAGGGCATAACAGTAAGCATATACACATATGTGCATGTATGTATGTATGCATGTGTAGTTCAGCTGTTCAGTAGGTAATGGTTTTTCCTCCTCATCCTGACAGTACACAGTAGGCTAATGGCTTCAGAATGAGAAAAACCTTCTGATATTAATGATACGCTGAAAACCTTGTAACTGTGTCTTTCTTCATGATTGGACTCTTAGTGTAACTATCTTTTATCTTGTTTGAATCCTCTTATGCAGTGCTTAATTTGTAAAGTCGGATGTCCCGGAGGGCAGAGGATGAGTGGCTCCAACAGGGAAAAAAAGAAGAAGAAGAAGAAGAAGAAGAAGAAGAAGAAGAAGAAGAAGAAGAAGAAGGGGGAAGGAGGGTGGCGCTTGCGAACAACGCTGTGCACGTGCACCAAAACTAAGCTGTATTGTAATAACACTAGTCACATCAAATCAGGACAAATTCAGTACAAATTCAGATATTTAATTTTTTTTAATTTTGTGCTCCGGCTTGCTCCCCCTTAAATTAAGCCCTGCCCTTATGGCAGTTGTTTGTTGAAATCCATCCTGGTAAAGGTAGGTAAAGATTGCTAGTGTTTGCTCTTGTTCATTCCTTTTCACCACTGTCTCATGTAGGGATGGACGGCTATCAGTCAAGACTCTCCCATTATGGGGCCATTTGGGTCAGAACACATTCTTCTGCAGTATTCTGACCATTAGAGTCACCCTCTCCCGAACCATCACCCTCTCCCGAACCGTTTTCGGGTTCAGTCAGAGGGGTCCACATCTGGGACCCTTTTACATTTTTGCATTTTTGTTTTTCTATCTACACTATAAATGTCTAATGTTTTTGTTTTTTTAACATGCAATTTATCTGCATCCTTGGAAGTAAAGAAGGAATTTATCAGTATTCTAACGTGCAGATTTGGAAACCATTTCAGTATCTATCTGTTCTGCCTATCTGTTGCCATTTAAAAAAAATGTAAATGCTTGCAGTTTAATTGTCATGTTGTTTTGATGCACCCTACTGTGATCGGGGAGCCTCTGGGTTTTCTGTGGGCTTGATTAGAGTTTCTAGGCTGTTGTTTTGTTAGTTGGTGATTGTGCAGTAGCCTAAGCTACTAAGCACCTCTGATTCTGATCCTCAGTATTCACTCTGAAGTCAGGCTATAGCCGTGCAGGTCTTCCTGGATCATTGACAGCAGGCCTAGTTTAACTGGACTGGGCCCTGTCATGAGAAAGATTAAAAATCCAAATAGCAACAACATAAAAACAGACACCAACGCTTACACCCCATAAAGGGGGTTTGCAAGACCACAACATCAGTCTCTATATACTTCAGAGATCGGGCTGCCAATCTGGCTTTCTTTACTTTGACAAGCATATAGGCTACATCACAATTTCAAACCATCCTGTATACCATGAGGTCCACCAAGCCGCCTGTTCGTGTACATCTGAAGTTAAAGGGTTTAAAGGGAACGAGGTTTGCGGCAACCAGTTTTGTGCATCTCCGACCTATTGCAAAACTTTTTTGCCCTTTATGAGGAACTCCTCGCTCCAAACTCAGTGAACTGGATTTATGTATCAGCCACATAACTTAAAACAACAGCTAAGATTAAGAAGACGGTGCATCTGTTCAGACCACACAAACTATTTTTCTAGTCTAGCTAGGTAGCTAACATCACACTCTGGGCTAACGTTACGTCCTTCTCTGGGCACGGTATCTCACCGCCATTTTGGATTTTAATGTTTATTTCAGATACTTTTGTTTGTACCTGCTGCGGAAAAACAACTAAGAACTGTTTATGAAAAGAAACACAAACGTGAGTAACAGCAGCTCATTCTATTGTTGTCCTTCTGTTTACAATCAGTACGAACTCTGCAAGCTAACTGTAGCCAATGTTTGCTAACGCTAGCTATGGGTTAGCATTGCCATTGACACAAACATAAATCGGCACGACTTGCCACTTAGCATGCAGCTAGTTTAAAAAAGAACTATTATCCTACTTCACTGAGCTAGCGAGGCACCCAAACTGGCTAAGCCTCCATGGTACTATTGTAAATGACCACTTCAGTTAGACGTCAACTTGTCACTTGTACGCAAAATACGTGTGATTTTCATTTGCGTTTTTTTTTTGTTTTGAAAGAGTAGACTGCACTTTAAATGGAAATGTATTCAGGTCCACTTAGTAAGATGTGCCTCAACCGTTAACTATAAGGGTACAGGAGCAAATAGTTGCTAGTTACTTTTGCTGAGCTACTCATGATGGCCTGGTAGCCATGTAAACACCATTAGCTAACGTTAGTGAAGATTGTGCATAGGTTTAGCACCCCACAGTACGGGCTTGACGCGGTTGATTTTAACAAGCTGTTTACCAGTAGCACTATCGTGCTTGGTTGGGGTTGTTGGAAGGTTTGTCGAGCTCTGACGAGTGATGACTAAGTTAGCTACGAGTGATTTAAACATTAGCCTGCGATAAAATGCAAATGTATGGTGGCATGGCAAAAGGGTCAAGTATTTGGTTCTTGATCAAGCAGCAGAGTTGCAGACGAGGTTAGCAACTGACTGCTGAACCACCGGCAAGTAATAGCAACTCGAGAGGGCCCTAATGTGGAAGAAGTTCGCTAAGCTTCAGCTACTAATAATCTAACCCAGTCTGGTCGGTGATGGCGAGTTTCTAGTTAGCTGCTGACCGTGGTGCTGGAGGAAGGTTTTGGTAGCTAGAGATATTCGTGAGCCGAATCCCCCCGATGAAACGACAGCTCACTAGGTACGTATATGGCCTGGATTGCTGGAATAAAGCAGCATTCGCCAACTTCTGCTTGCTAATTGATATATTGTCATCTGTCATTCTCTTTCAAGCCATACCATTTGACAGCTCGTTTGCATTTGTTTTTGCATTTGTAAGTTATTAAAGCCACATAGATGCCACATAAATCATCAAGAAAAGCATCCTTACAGTGTTTGCTTTGACAGAACTGATGTTAGCTGGATGTTGAAATGTTGGCTATGCTAGCCGGCTAGCCAGTAATCACCATTTAGAGCTCGGTTTGGGCTTTTGATCTCTATATTGCCTGGTATTAACATATCCCAGCACCATTCTTTGCACAGTGATCCCAATAAGTGTAGGCGCTGTTATATTGACAGGCTACATGGTTGTTAGTCTGTTGAATCACAGTTGCTATTGTTGGGATAGCGGGTGTGTGAATTGGGTGCTTTGTTGAGGTTGGTTGCCAAGCAGGGGCGCAAGTTTTGCATTTTGTCCATGTCGGTAGGTGTCAGTTGGGTTGCAGGCTAGCAGATAGCTAATGTTAGCCGGCAAGACCTGACCACACACACGCGGGTCCTGTTTACTTTTCTAGCTACCCTCCGTTCACGAACGTTTCTCGGGAATCCAAAACATTCGTCGGGTGTTATGATATGAAGGTGGGAAACATTCGCCTGTTTCACTGATCAATCAACGTTAGCAAGCCCGTAGCTAGATACGTTACGCCGCTTCACTATCAGTAGCAATAATAAATCATACTTGAGAGAACGAGTAGAAAATATCAGTACTACACTACACTTGCTAAAAGGCGATATAGGCAGCAAGAAGGCGATGGCGGTAGCTTCACATGATTTAACATTACATGCAGAAGCAGTAACATTAACGTCAGCCGTGACGTTAACTCATAGTTAACATAGGTACTAGCATACGAGATATCTGAAAACTTGGTCTATTTTGCAAAAACGGCTGACGTTACTGAACCTTCAGTTTACAGGTAATGTATGATGCCAGGGCTGCTGGTATTGTCACCACAGCCGACCTGCCGATGGTTGGTGAAACAGACCATTGTTATTGGCTACATATCCACTAGGGGGAGCTATTTATTCATTTATGACAGAGACTCTGTTTTATCAAAGTTGGGATGCCTGTTGATTCGTTAGGTTGGTGTAGCCCATGTATTTCACTCCGAAGAATTGACTGAGAGGTAAAAAGAATGTTGAAGAGTTAAAATAAACTTTTGCCATCATACCTTTGGTTAGTGCAAAGTTGGTGGTGATGTGACCATTATTTCTAAAGCATTCTAAGCTGAGTGGATGAAGAATGGATCTGAATGAATGTGAATGCGAATCTGACTAACTCTGGATCTGAATGAATGTGAATGTGAATCAAACTCAACCTGGATCTGAATGAATGTGAATGAGAATCTAACTCACCCTGGATCTAAAGGAGTGTGAATGTGAATCTAACTCACCCCCCTGTAGGCACCTCCTCTTGGACCTGCCCTGGTCGCAGCCCCCGCCGCCCCCCCCTCTGCGGGACTAGATGCCCCTGGCGAGCGCTTCCTGGCGGCGTGACGCGGTTGGGCGGAGCCGAGGCCGTTGCCATGGTGCTGAGTGGCAGGCGGCAGCAGCAGCAGGCGGGGGGGGCCCAGGGCCGCACGCCCCCCTCCCAGCGTGCCTTGCTGCGGCACGGCCGGGCGTCCCCGGGCACACACACACACAGGAGCTCTCCGGGCACACACACACACAGGAGCAGCCGCAACCGCAGTGAGTAACACACCTCCAGCAGTGGCTTACACACACACACAGGGCCTCCCCGGGCACACAGACACACACACACACACAGGGCCTCCCCGGGCACACACACACACACACACAGGGCCTCCCCGGGCACACACACACACACACAGGACCTCCCCGGGCACACACACACACACACACAGGGCCTCCCCGGGCACACACACACACACACACACACACACACACACACAGGACCTCCCCGGGCACACACACACACACACACACACACACACAGGGCCTCCCCGGGCACACACACACACACACAGGACCTCCCCGGGCACACACACACACACACACACACACACACACACAGGACCTCCCTGGGTACACACACACACACACAGGACCTCCCCGGGCACACACACACACACACACACACACACACACACACACACACACAGGACCTCCCCGGGTACACACACACACACACAGGAGCAGCCGCAACCGTAGTGAGTACCACACCTCCAGCAGTGGCTTACCTACTGGTTTAGGGGTCACAGGAACATAAGCACCCCACTATTACCTACGTCCCGGTGGGGTGCCCAGTGGGGTGATTTCTCCTCCCCTTCGCTACAACTGGTGTCAGAATTGGGATGGCTTGCTATGAGGTCATCGGAGGCATAGAGCTGAATAGAATACTAGAGTGGACACGGCATTGGCTGACCACACGGGAAAACGTCCGACGCGGCCGCCATCTTGCGTGTGCTAGGCACTCAATGTAAATAAGCGTAGAATGGACCCACCTCTGTCAAAAACGGCTTTGTTCTGTAAAAAATATCCACTGACACACCATACAATGATGATATTTGAAATGCCTGACTCTATATGTACGTAAATTGTATCAAAGAAAACGATAATTACAATGTTAATGACGAATAAAGTGGATTTTAACGTACTTCGCTGAGCACTACAGTTTGCATTCGACCCTGTATAACCATTGCAGTCTTTGGTATCAGTGGACATTTTATTTTTGAAAAAGCTATTGCAGACTTTTTTTTTTTTTTTAATATAGCAACACATCATTAATTAAATTGGTGATTTGTTATTTATATTAGCTGCGCATATATATGTAAATGTAATATTTTCATAGGTAATTCCTCATGTTCTTAGTATAGAAAAGATTAAGTCGTGTATTCAGATTTGAAGAGATTCAAAGACTGAAAACATGTTTATTGATTTTAAAAATGACATGAATAAATACATTAAAATGAGGATAAGGAATATTTTTCAGCTTTGTATGATGAGCCCTGGATGCAAACAAGGGATATGTACACTGAAATTACTGGCACAGGCTCAGACACCACCTCACAGGCTCAGACACAATATGACCTGTCATTAGTATAAAATGACACGTACAGATCAACAATGAATATACTAGCTAATATAAAATATCAATTTATTATACAAATCGATATTTTTGTCCCTTACTCAGCACTGCCAGGGCTAGGATTCCCGGCCGGCAGTCGCAAGATGGCGGCCACGATTGCCATGAGCAGTGCGCCTGTGTCCACTCTAGTATTCTATTCAGCTCTATGATCGGAGGTCCACCCACTGTGTGAGAAGTATGGTGGGAGATGTGTGAGGGACACCTGAGTGTACGTTGGTGTTGCGGTCAGAGCCCCCGTTTAGTACCCCGGAGACCCGGGTTCGAGTCCCGGTGGGGTGACTTCTCCTACCACATATTGATTTTACTTGTATGCTTTTACACTTGTTTTACCTTTTATGCTTCTACCACATATTGGTTTTACTTGTATGCTTTTACACTTGTTTTACCTTTTATGCTTCTACAATTACTTTATCTTTTATGCCTTTATATATTGTCCTTTGCTTTTATTTTTGTGAAGCACATTGAATTGCCGTTGTGTATGAAATGCGCTATACAAATAAACTTGCCTTGCCTTGCCTTGCCCTGCCTGGTGTAGGGGTCACAGGAACATAAGCACACCTCCAACAGTGGCTTACCTGCTGGTGTAGGGGTCACGGGAACATAAGCACCCCACCATTACCTGCTGGTGTAGGGGTCACAGGAACATAAGCACACTTCCATTACCTTGTGGCGTTGCAACCAGTTTAACACTCTTAAAACAATTTCAGTGTGCTTACTTGTTATTATCGCTTTATTATCGGTTATAGTAGTAATTATAGTATTGATAATAGTAGTTATAAAGTATTTCTGATAATAAAGATATATGTAGTAGTAATAACATCAATACAATAATAATAGTAATTATTATTATTATTATTATTATTATTATTATTATTATTATTAAGACTGGGAATGCGTGTGTGTGTGTGTGTGTGTGTGTGTGTAGGGTTGGGGGCAGGAGCTGTGGAGAGCGAGCGGCGACATGTGCCCTCCTCAGGGATGACGGCGAGGGAGCTGTGTGACAACGACGACCTCTCCACCAGCCTCATTGTCGACCCCTACCTGGGCTTCCAGACGCACAAGATGAACCCCCGGTCAGTCCAGCACACCTGCACACACCACAGCTCACCTAGAGCGCACCTGCACACACCACGGCTCATCTGGAGCTTACCTGCACACACCACGGCTCGCCTGGAGCTTACCTGCACACACCACAGCTCACCTGGAGCTTACCTGCACACACCACAGCTTACCCGGATACAGTACAGCTTACCTTTAGCTTACCTGCACACACCTGAACATGCTACAGCTTACCTGGACGCGAAATTACGAATCCTACTATGGCGACGCCACAGTGAGCCAAACTCGGCTTCTGATTGGTCGAACTTCAACGCTAGACTGAAACACGGAAGCTGCCAAAGCATAACTGTAAATACTGTAAAAAATAGAGATAATCTAAACCCTAACCCTAACCTTAACCCTAGACATACAAATATCTAAAATATCTTAAACAATACTATTATTACTGAAAATAAAATAAAAGGGGCAGCACTTACCTTTAGTCTACAGCGAGAATACTTGGTCTTCACTAAATCTCCACCCAATCAGAAGCCGAGTTTGGCTCACTGTGGCGTCGCCATAGTAGGATTCGTAATTTAGCTACCTGGACATACTGTAGCTCAGGGGTGCCCACTACGTCGATCGAGGCAGTGCTGGTAGATCGCATGTTGTCTAAAACTTTTTGTTAGGTTACCATAACAACTAGAGCGGCTACTGGAAAACTGCAGCAAAGGAGTCCTAGCTAGTTTGCTAACTTTATCTAGCCCATACTGTTCATAAAAACTGTAACAGTGACTTCCCCCTGAAAAGTGAACTGAGAAATGTGACGGAAATAAAAATGCAGTTAACAGGACAGCAGTAACTTCATTATACGGAAAATGCCTGAAAGAGATCATTGATGTCGCAACGAAAATAGCTTGTTGTATTCGAGCGAGGTCTCTTCAAAGATGTCTGTTCCATGCACAGTTGGAAGAGGCTTACTAACTATTCTGACCTCTTGCTACACGCTGACGTGAGATGGCTTAGTAGGGGGAAATTCTTGCAGAGAAATTTCGACAGCTCTGTCCGTTGATTAGGGAGTTTCTTCTTGTCACTAAACATGCGGAACACAAGCAACTTAATGACAATCGGTGGCTGCTAGACTTGGCGTTTGTAACTGATCTTACTAACATGTTGAATTAACTTAATTTGGAGCTGCAAGGAAAAGACAAAAGCGTGGTCGACATGAGACATGATCAGCTCAGTTAATGCATTCAAACAAAAAAATGAAATTGCCGTCCGCAAAGTTGCAGCGCTATGATTTGGGACACTTCCAAAAACCTCACATCGGAGCTGGAGAAAGGGAGGGGCGTGTGCGCAAATTGACACACAGCAGCTCCGGACTAGGCAACCCTGTCTGACTCCTTCCATGCAGGTCATCATCAGATTAATTAAGTTCTGGCAATAGATAATTACAAATGTGTTAGAGTTGTGCTCTACAGATTCATTCGAAAGTAATACAAATGTATTATAATTGTGCTGTAAACGTTGATTATATTATAATACAATTGCATTAAAGTTGTGCTGTGAAGGTTTATGCATGGATGCATGTATTTTACTATGCTGCATGTGTAATGCAACATGTATATCAACAAACTGCATAAAGGTACATATGAAACGCATACTGAGTGATTTATCATCATCTTCATCATCACCATCGTCATCTTCATCATCATCATCATCAGTAGATCCCGGTGACGTGGTCGTTTTAAAAGTAGCTCGCGAGCCAAAAAATAGTGGGCACCCCTGCTGTAGCTTATGTTGAGCTTACCTGCCCACACCTGGATACACTAGCTAGCGCTTACATGGACATGCTCTAGCTACTATAGCTTACCTGCCCACACCTGGATACACTAGCTAGCGCTTACATGGACATGCTCTAGCTACTATAGCTTACCTGCCCACACCTGGATACACTAGCTAGCGCTTACATGGACATGCTCTAGCTACTATAGCTTACCTGCCCACACCTGGATACACTAGCTAGCGCTTACATGGACATGCTCTAGCTACTATAGCTTACCTGCCCACACCTGGATACACTAGCTAGCGCTTACATGGACATGCTCTAGCTACTATAGCTTACCTGCACACACCTGGATACACTAGCTAGCGCTTACATGGACATGCTCTAGCTACTATAGCTTACCTGCCCACACCTGGATACACTAGCTAGCGCTTACATGGACATGCTCTAGCTACTATAGCTTACCTGCACACACCTGGATACACTAGCTAGCGCTTACATGGACATGCTCTAGCTACTATAGCTTACCTGCACACACCTGGATACACTAGCTAGCGCTTACATGGACATGCTCTAGCTACTATAGCTTACCTGCCCACACCTGGACATACTATAGCTAGCGCTTACATGGACATGCTCTAGCTACTATAGCTTACCTGCACACACCTGGATACACTAGCTAGCGCTTACATGGACATGCTCTAGCTACTATAGCTTACCTGCACACACCTGGATACACTAGCTAGCGCTTACATGGACATGCTCTAGCTAATATAGCTTACCTGCCCACACCTGGATACACTAGCTAGCGCTTACATGGACATGCTCTAGCTACTATAGCTTACCTGCCCACACCTGGATACACTAGCTAGCGCTTACATGGACATGCTCTAGCTACTATAGCTTACCTGCCCACACCTGGATACACTAGCTAGCGCTTACATGGACATGCTCTAGCTACTATAGCTTACCTGCACACACCTGGATACACTAGCTAGCGCTTACATGGACATGCTCTAGCTACTATAGCTTACCTGCCCACACCTGGACATACTATAGCTAGCGCTTACATGGACATGCTCTAGCTACTATAGCTTACCTGCACACACCTGGATACACTAGCTAGCGCTTACATGGACATGCTCTAGCTACTATAGCTTACCTGCACACACCTGGATACACTAGCTAGCGCTTACATGGACATGCTCTAGCTACTATAGCTTACCTGCCCACACCTGGATACACTAGCTAGCGCTTACATGGACATGCTCTAGCTACTATAGCTTACCTGCCCACACCTGGACATACTATAGCTTACCTGCCCACACCTGGACATACTATAGCTTACCTGCCCACACCTGGACATACTATAGCTTACCTGCCCACACCTGGACATACTATGGCTGAATCCCATTACACCCCTTGGCCGTACCCCTTTCCCCTACCCCTTCGGTTTGCTCGTGCACGTGAAGGGGTAGGGGTGTCCCATTTCCCCTGAGGGCAGAGGGGTAGGGGGAAGTGGTAGGGCTATATACCCCTCCAAACGAAGATTTTTCAGAGGCACACTCCAGACAGAGGGATATGAGCATTTTCTCAGAATGCCTTGCGAATCACCAGCAAGATGGCTGCAACGACAAGTACAGAGACCAAACTAGTTCACAAAAGTATTTTCTCCATTATTTACGGTTGAAAAATTGTGTTAACTGCTGTATTGTCTTAAGTTTAACATTGTTCCAATGCGTAATGGTCATTTTCTTTATAAAATACAGACAAAAAAATCGCTAGTACTGTAACGTTAACTGTAACTTAAGTAGTGTAACGTTATTTGTGACCTTGAGTGATCGGTTGATGCATGGAATTGCATGGAAGTTGTGAACGAATTGCGAGCGTCGGTGCAACACAGTTATTTCGAACCGCGAATGCTTGCAGTTTACAAGCAACTGACGGGTTCACTCGTACTTGCTGCTCTGAAGACTAGCATTGTAAGCCCATTTTGCAGAAACGTTAAAAATTGTTTAGATCAGAATTCAACCGTAAAAAGATGACAATAGCCCACGCAACAGAGACCACCACAGCTACAGTCGGCATGTTGGATTTCTGGCAAAAGCTTATCGCGTCTGCTTACGTAAAAACTGGCAGAGACTACTGATGACCTTTGTCATTGTTGAAGTGGTGTCCCAATTCATAGGGGTTGACTTCCAACCCCTACCCATTGTTGCTCAGTTTCAGGGGGCAAGGGGCAAGAGATAGGGGTAGGGGAAGGGGTATAAATTAGAAATGGGATTCAGCCTAAAGCTTACCTGCACACACCTGGACATGCTGTAGCTTACCTCCACACACCTGGTCATACTATAGCTTACCTGCACACACCTGGACATACTATAGCTTACCTGCACACACCTGGACATACTATAGCTTACCTGCACACACCTGGACATACTACCTGCACACACCTGGACATACTATAGCTTACCTGCACACACCTGCACACACCTGGACATGCTGTAGCTTACCTGCACACACCTGGACATACTATAGCTTACCTCCACACACCTGGTCATACTATAGCTTACCTGCACACAGCTGGACATACTATAGCTTACCTGCACACACCTGGTCATACTATAGCTTACCTGCACACACCTGGACATACTATAGCTTACCTGCACACACCTGGACATACTATAGCTTAGTTAGCGTAGTTGCACACCCCTGGCCCTACCTTAGTCAGAGCCACAGAGGATAATTTAGCTTTAGATATTCAATCCTGGAGAGTGTTCTTCATTAGGTATTCACAGATACAGTCAGATGTACACAGATGCACCATTCAAAGACTGCTTATTGAGAAGTGAAACATCACAGCAACAGCGCTACAACTCATCCTCTCACTCTTTTTGTCCTCCTCTCCTTGTGTTTGTTCAGACGTGGAAGGGCACTGCTGTCTAATGAAACGCAGTAGTCAGGTCCTGCAGCCAGTCACTCATGTGATTGGTGTGTTCCTGTAGGTTTCGACCAATCAATCAGCCAGTGACTCTTGTGATATGATAGGTGTGTTCCTGTAGGTTTCGACCAATCAATGAGCCAGTCACTCATGTGATTGGTGTGTTCCTGTAGGTTTCGACCAATCAATCAGCCAGTGACTCTTGTAATGTGATTGGTGTGTTCCTGTAGGTTTCGACCAATCAATCAGCCAGTGACTCTTGTAATGTGATTGGTGTGTTCCTGTAGGTTTCGACCAATCAAGAGCAGGCAGGAGGAGCTGAAGGACGTGATTGAGCGCTTTAAGAAGCATGATAATCTGGAGAAGGCCTTCAAGGCCCTCACCGCCGGGGACTGGGCCCGCAGCCACCTCCTGCACAGGAGCAAAGCCCAGGAGACACTCTTCAAGCAGCATGTGTGTAACACACACACACACACACACACATACACACACACACACAGCCACCTCCTGCACAAGAGCAAAGCCCAGGAGACGCTCTTCACGCAGCACATGCGTAACACACACACACACACACACAAACTAGAGGTGTGAACCTTCACTCATCTCACGATTCGATTCGATTACGATTATTAAGTTCGATATCTCGATGCATCACGATTCTTCACATCACATTTCTATATTACTTCACATGGCTTTGATTTCATCAACAAACACAAGTAGTCAGATATTACCTTCCTTATTTATTTAATAAAATTTATGATTTGTCAGAACATCCTACTAGCATATCAATGTAGAAGTAGAAGCACATTCTCACAGGGTCATTTGAATTGTCAGAACGTCCTACCTACATATATAAATGCAGTACCATATTCTGACAAGGTCATTTGAACTGTCAAAATATCTGAACGCACTTGCAGAGAAAAACAGCGAGCGTACTGTGACAAAAAATGAAACTGGAAGCTCACGGTAGGATTTTCTGACATGGTAGCACAGACGGCAGACATGTCCGTCTTTTCTTCCTACGGTAGGACATTTCACAGAAGTAGGACAACTCCGCAGAACACCGGTGTTGTTAACAAGTCTGGATGGAAACGGCTAATGCGATTTCTTAAGTTGGTGGTCTTTCCAACATACATGTATTTATTTTTATGCCGCCGTCATGTTGCGTTGTGATGTATGCTATGCGACGACGAATGGGTCACGTAGACCAGGTTGCCATAGACAAAACGGGTTACCGGGTGCTATTTTTAATACTTATGGTCAAAAAAACTGACAAGAAAATACTGTAATAATCCAAGGCTTGCTTGAGACTTTACTGGGAACCGTTTCTACAACATAGTTGCTGTTTAGCCACAACCCACGCTTATTCCACAAAACACTACAGCACAACAGTGCAGCAACTTTTCTGTGTTTCTCTCCTCTCATCCCACGCTCACACACACACACACTCAACTTCCTTTCCTTAAAGACACATACACATACGAATATCAGCAGAACAGAACACAATTAACACACGTTATCACAATACATTATAATGGATTTAGATCTGCTATTGAAACGATTATTAATTGTTCACATCTGCATCGCGATGCATCGATTATATGATTAATTTCAACACCCCTAACACAAACACACACACACACACACACACACACAGTAAGGGCCTGTGTCTGATCACACACAGCGGAGTGACGCCTGCATTGTTGCTAGGCTACCACAACTGTGTAGCAGCAT
>CM050202.1:1965000-1980000 GCA_027475355.1 Coilia nasus
TGTGTGTGTGTGTGTGTGTGTGTGTGTGTGTGTGTGCGTGCGTGCTGGTGTCTGATGCTTCTCGTCCTCTCTAGTTCGTCTCCACAGGCAGAGATACGGCGTGTGTCAAAGTTCTGCGGGACATAGAACCAGGCGAAGAGATCTCCTGTTACTATGGAGACGGCTTCTTCGGGGACAGCAATGAGTTTTGTGAATGCTACACCTGTGAAAGGTATCAGTCATTATAATCAGTTTATATGATACACCTGTGAAAGGTATTTGTCACTATAATAGGCTTAAATGATACACCTGTGAAAGGTGTCAGTGACTATAATCACAGTTTAAATGATACACCTGTGAAAGGTATCAGTCACTATAACGGGTCTAAATGCTACACCTGTAAAAGGTATCAGTGATTGGAATCTACACACCTGCAAAAGATATGTCACTATAATCAGTTTAAATGCTACACCTGTGGAAGGTGTCAGTCATTATAATCACAGTTGAAATGCTACACCTGTGAAAGGTGTCAGTCATTATAACGAGTCTGAATGCTACAGGTGTAAGGGCTGTCAGTCACCATAATCAGCCTAAGTGACACACAAGGGCTGTAACCCTCTGACTCACCTGTAACAGGTGTATCATTCAGACTGATGCAGATGCTGTGCATAGCCCTCTGACTCACCTGTAACAGGTGTATCATTCAGACTGATGCAGATGCTCTGCATAGCCCTCTGACTCACCTGTAACAGGTGTATCATTCAGACTGATGCAGATGCTGTGCATAGCCAAGATACAGAAATAGCAGCAAGGAATTTTAAGCTCTTGGAACAAAGGTTCCTGCTGAGTACTACTGTACCATTCTTACTCTTTCTGTGTGTGTGTGTGTGTGTGTGTGCAGGCGAGGCACGGGTGCGTTTAAGTGGAAGGCGGGGCTTCCGGCGGAGGCTCCGGTGATCAACAGCACGTACGCGCTACGTGAGACCGACCGCCGCCTCAACCGCCTCAAGAAGCTGGGCGAGAGCAGCCGCCTCTCCGACACACACTCAGTCAGCTCACACACCGACGCCGACACCGACCCTCAGGACTCCCCACAGACACACACCTGTGAGTCTCACACAAACACACACACACACACACACACACACACACACACAGATAAGCTAGTGCTACCCTGGATACTCTAGCTAGTGCTACCCTGGATACTCTAGCTAGTGCTACCCTGGATACGCTACTGCTACCCTGGATACTCTAGTGCTACCCTGGTACGCTAGTGCTACCCTGGATACTCTAGTGCTACCCTGGATACTCTAGCTAGTGCTACCCTGGATACTCTAGCTAGTGCTACCCTGGATACTCTAGCTAGTGCTACCCTGGATACTCTAGCTAGTGCTACCCTGGATACTCTAGCTAGTGCTACCCTGGATACTCTAGCTAGTGCTACCCTGGATACTCTAGCTAGTGCTACCCTGGATACTCTAGCTAGTGCTACCCTGGATACTCTAGCTAGTGCTACCCTGGATACTCTAGCTAGTGCTACCCTGGATACTCTAGCTAGTGCTACCCTGGATACTCTAGTGCTACCCTGGATACTCTAGCTAGTGCTACCCTGGTACGCTAGTGCTACCCTGGATACTCTAGCTAGTGCTACCCTGGATACTCTAGTGCTACCCTAGATACTCTAGCTAGTGCTACCCTGGTACGCTAGTGCTACCCTGGATACGCTAGCGTTACCTTGGATACACTAGTGCTACCCTGGATACGCTAGTGCTACCCTGGATCCGCTAGGGTTACCCTAGATACGCTAGCTAGTGCTACCCTTGGTAGGCTGGGGGTACCCTGGATACGCTACGTTTGTGTCGTGTTCCAGAATCATACCTTTCCTTTTGACAGGCAACACTGGCTGTGCACAGTGTGTACTCAAAAGCAGAACAACTTTATTTCAGATTAGTAGTTTTTCTGCACACTGAGTTTCTTGCAGAGGGTTTCACTAGATAATCGGCTATCGTTTTAGCTCCATGGTAGCAGGTCTCCAGACTCCATGGTAGCAGGTCTCCAGACTCCATGGTAACAGGTCTACAGGCTCCATGGTAACAGGTCTCCAGGCTCCATGGTAGCAGGTCTCCAGACTTTATTTAATCAGCATACATACATAGCCTATACTTAAATACAGTGCACTTCAAAACATCTTCAGACACTGACGTTTCTGTGAAAAGACAACACGTACATTGTGTCAAACAAAAAAGAAGACAAATGTATTTGTACAGCTTCGGTACGTCTGTATGTAGTGCCTTCGCACCTGCTCCAGCCTCTTCCATGGGTTACAGTGGAAGCCAGTTATGGCAGAGAGGTCTTTGACATAACACACCGGTGTAGCCTCCCTATTAAACGCATGAGAAAGAGAGATGAGGTGAGTTGAACACGCTCTGTTACGGCACCAAGATGGCTGTTGGGATACAGTGCAGCCCTAAAGTGAGGAACCTTCACTGTGGGGTTATTGAGTGATTATTGTGATTGAGTGATTGTTGCACGATTATTGAGTGATTATTGGGTGATTATTGTGACTGAGTGATTATTGAGTGATTATTGTGATTCAGTGATTGTTGCGCGATTATTGTGTAATTTTTTTTATTCCACCACCTCCTCAGCGGCACAAAAGCGGTTCTCCAATCCCGACATAAAGCTGAGCAGAACCCGCTCCAGAACCCAAACCCGCCAGAACCAGAACTCTGTGTCCGGGCCACCGGCACCCCCCTCGTCTACCTCACCCGCCAAAGTGGCCTCGGCCCCCGGCGGAGCCCGTCGCCTGCCCGCGAGGCCCCATCGGCACCGCTCGCGCCCCAAAGCGCCCGAGTCCACACCGCCCCCCCACACGGGCGTGCGTCTGCGCAGTCAGGCCCGCAGCCAGCACAAGAGCCCCCCCGCCGCAGCGCCCCCCCGGACACCCCGACTGCCCAGCTGCCGCAGCATCAAGCAGGAGGCCATAGAGGCAGGGGGGGCGGGGCTGGGGGTGGGGCCGGGGCCGGGGGGGTGTGCGGGGGCAGAGCAGGTGGAGCGTGCGTGCACCTACAGAACTCGAAGGCTGACGCGCACGCTACTGAAGGAGCAGCAGGAGGCTGGGCTCACGGGGTCGGGGGGCATGGGGTCAGGGGTCAAGCAGGAGCCTCGCGACCCCGAGCCTGTGCAGGTGGGGGGCGTGGTCATCAAGACGGAACCCTCGGACATGGAGGAGTACCTGCAGCACGGCCTGGGGGTGGTCCCGCCCACCCGGCCTATTCTAGCCAATCACGGCGCACCAACGCTACCCACTGGGCCTGTTCTAGCCAATCACAGCCCACCGGTGCCCACGCGCAGGCAGACCCGGCTGCGATCTCTTCGGACTGTCAAACAGGAAGAGGAGGAGCCTCTCTGTCCTCAGCCCCTCCTCCTCCCCCCCCTCCCCGCGGCCTCTTGCCCCGCCCCTTCCCCTCGTCCCAGAGCGCTCGGCGAATCGGTGGGCGGGTCTAGAGACTCGGGTCGCCGTGGAGACGGCGTAGCGTCGGGCCGCAAGGAGAAGCGGAAACGGAGGCTGGTGCGCTACGACGCGCTGCTCGTGGAGGACAGCAGCGGCATTCCCAAGCTCACGCTGCGTCGCCGTAGCGACAGCGACAGCGGTAGGGGGAAGAGGAGGCGCGAGGAGCCCCAGAGTCGGCATGCGTCCTCCTCCTCACCCTCCTCCTCCTCCACCTCCAAAATCAGCATCAAGTTCCGCAAGGAGAGCCACGCCCACTGGGGTGGAGCCTACGTGGCTCAGCTGAACGGCGGCGTCTCCCACGCCAACCACGCCAACCACGCCAAGCTGAAGATCCAGCTGAAGCGCGAGGAGGAGGAGGAGCAGCAGGTGACGCAGTCGCACTCGGCCCTCGCGCCGGCCGGCCCCGCGCTCAGCAGCAGCCCAGCAGGGGGCGCCAGAGGCACGCGGCACAAACGCAAACGCCACCGCAGCAGGAACGCCCGAGCCCATGCCCGCCCCCTCCCTCACCCCACGCCCACCCCCACCTCCTCCGAGGACGAGGACGACGGCTTCTTCCCGATGCCCGCGCCCAAACGCCTGCGCCTCATCGTGGGCAAGGACTCCATTGACATCGACATCTCCTCCAGGAGGAGACAGGACCAGTCGCTACGCCTCCACACCTGACACGACCGACCAGTCAGCACCCTCCCCCTGGGGTCACATGACCCCATGACATCGACATCTCCTCCAGGAGGAGACAGGACCAGTCGCTACGCCTTCACACCTGACACGACCGACCAATCAGCACCCTCCCCCTGGGGTCACATGACCCCGCCCCTCTGTGCATAGCACCACCCACTCGCCAGCCCCGCCCACAGGCGCTGTTGGCAGTTTTTAATTCTGGAGGGGACAACACATCAGGCGATGGACATGCTGTACATGACTTATCTAAAGAGGAGTCCCACCGCCAGTCCAAGCACTTCTGTTTTGTAAGATAAAGAGGAAGATGTAGAATATATAAGTGTTGGAGAAAAGCTGCCCGTGCAGATTTATATAAATATATCATTTGTTCCTTTACTTTTCCTTGTTTTTATTTTCATTGGTGCTGTTTTGTTCAGACGTCATGAGTTTCTTAAAGGGGGTGGGATGGGGGGGTGTAGTTGCATTGGTGACCTTCACCACGCTGAGGTGACCTTGACCATGCGGACGGGATGGGAAGATGGAGTGTTTGTGACGGTTACACGCGTCTGCAGGTGGCCCGAAGTAGTGCAGTGGTGCATGTGTGTGTTTGGCTTTGAGTTCTTCCAGCCAAACGTACACTCAGTAATCACCTGCACACACACACACACACCACACACACACACACTATCCAGGCAGGAATCCAGTGGTGCTGTAAGACATAGCTTTGTGAAACCACACACACACACATACACACACATGCCGTTAAAGAACTCAAGAGGTGCTGTTGGTTGTCTTTGTGAATCTCCACACACACACACGCACACACACACAAAGGTTAAGTACTCAGAGGCTACTGGATACATCTTAAAGTCTACACACACATATGGGACTCTAATGGTGCTGGCTGTTGTAAATGTCTGTGATTTGGGGGGGCACACACACACACACACACACAAAACACATGCAGGACTCCAGCACAGCAGCAAACCTTCCACACACACACACACACACACACACACACACACACAAAACACATGCAGGACTTCAGCACAGTACCAAACCTTCCACACACACACACACACACACACACACAGAGGAGTCACAGAGAGGTGCTGTTGGGCTTGTTGTGGTGAAACACACTTCACACAGATGCAGTGGTGTGTAAAGACACAAACCGTGCTGGCCATGCTTTTCTCCTGTGTAACATGTATGTGTATGTGCTGTTTTGGATGTTCGTTTCTTTTCTTTGTGCATTTGTTCTGTCACCAGTTCCAGGACATGGGAGTAAGACAGGACAGGTGTAGTGTTACCTGCTGATGTCAGTAAGGCAGGACAGGTGTAGTGTTACCTGCTGATGTAAGACAGGACAGGTGTAGTGTTACCTGCTGATGTCAGTAAGGCAGGACAGGTGTAGTGTTACCTGCTGATGTAAGGCAGGACAGGTGTAGTGTTACCTGCTGATGTGGGTAAGGCAGGACAGGTGTAGTGTTACCTGCTGATGTCAGTAAGGCAGGACAGGTGTAGTGTTACCTGCTGATGTCAGTAAGGCAGGACAGGTGTAGTGTTACCTGCTGATGTCAGTAAGGCAGGACAGGTGTAGTGTTACCTGCTGATGTCAGTAAGGCAGGACAGGTGTAGTGTTACCTGCTGATGTAAGGCAGGACAGGTGTAGTGTTACCTGCTGATGTGAGTAAGGCAGGACAGGTGTAGTGTTACCTGCTGATGTGGGTAAGGCAGGACAGGTGTAGTGTTACCTGCTGATGGGAGTAAGGCAGGACAGGTGTAGTGTTACCTGCTGATGGGAGTAAGGCAGGACAGGTGTAGTGTTACCTGCTGATGTGAGTAAGACCGATGCGTCTGCCTTGGTCTGTACTGCAGTGACCCTGACCCCTCACCTCATCTCATGTCCTCACATCTCATCACATCTCACCAAAAAGCATCTGAGCCCTTACCCACACCAGTTACCCACACCAGTTACCCACACCAGTGAGCCCTTACCCACACCAGTTACCCACACCAGTTACCCACACCAGTGAGCCCTTACCCACACCAGTTACCCACACCAGTTACCCCTTACCCACACCAGTTACCCACACCAGTTACCCCTTACCCACACCAGTTACCCACACCAGTTACCCACACCAGTTACCCACACCAGTGAGGCCTTGCCCACACTATTGAGCCAGTTAGCCAGTCAGTCAGTCAGCCAACCCACACACACTAACAACCACCTGAGCATCACCCATACAGCCACAGGAAGTGATGCAGTGTCACTTTCAGTACACTTACAGGAGTCACCATACAGGAAGTGATGCAATAGCTAGTACAGTTACAGGAATCACCATACAGGAAGTGATGTAACTCCCAGTACAGCTACAGGAGTCACCATAGAGGGAGTGACACAGTGTGTGTGTGCGCGCATGTTGGTGTGTGCCCAGTCATAGGTTTCAGATGCTGTGCTGCAGTCTTGATTGTATTCCGTCATATGTGTAGTGTGCAAGTGTGCAGAATCGTACTGCATTGGACAGGTGGAGTGTTTTTAATGTGTGTGTGCGTAGTGTTGGTGCACCCACTCACACACTAATCAACCCCACACTGGATCCTATAGCTTATAGTCACATCACACACTCATCAACCCCCACACTGGGTCCTATGGCTTAAAGTCACATCACACACTCATCAACCCCACACTGGATCCTATAGTCACATCACACACTCGTCAACCCCCAGACTGGATCCTATAGCTTATAGTCACATCACATACTCATCAACCCCCACACTGGGTCCTATGGCTTAAAGTCACATCACACACTCATCAACCCCACACTGGATCCTATAATCACATCACACACTCATCAACCCCCACACTGCATCCTATAGTCACATCACACACTAATCAATCCCCACACTGGATCCTATAGTCACAACACACACTAATCAACCCCCACAGTGGATCCTATAGTCACATCACACACTAATTAATCCTCACACTGGTTCCTATAGTCACAACACACACTAATCAACCCCCACAGTGGATCCTACAGTCACATCACACTCATCAACCCCACACTGGATCCCATAGCTTATAGTCACATCACACACTCATCAACCCCACACTGGATCCTACAGTCACATCACACACTCATCAACCCCCACACTGGATCCTATAGTCACATCACACACTAATCAACCCCCACAGTGGATCCTATAGCTTATAGTCACATCACACACTCATCTCATACAGCACTCTGTGCCTTAAGCAACTCTGCAGCCTGTACACAATGGCATCTGTGTGTGGGTGTGTGTGTGTGTGCGCGGTCCCCCACATAGCAGCTGACTGTGGCTCAACCTGCAGTAAGACGGCCTCTCCAATATCGATCAATCCATCTTCCAGTTCTGACACCCGCCTACCTGCACAGAGCCCTGTGGAAAGCCTGGCTGCTGGAGGTGTGTGAGGTGTGTGACTCCCGCCTACCTGACTGCTGCAGGTGTGTGCCCCCCCACCTACCTGACTGCTGGAAGTGTGTGAATAGTTTGTGGACAGCAGGTGTTCCGTGGACCTCGATGACACCGAAGCCAAGCTTTGAAGAGGGACAAGGACAGACCTGTCCTTTGTGTACAACACACGAAGACGCAGTGTACTTATTTAACTGTTTTGAATACTTGAAAGCAAGATAAAGGTTTCTTTGCCCGAGAAAAGTGCCTTGTGTTACTGTTTGTCCATACGAAATGTGTGTATTTGTGATTTTTATGTTTTTATTGTGTTTGAGTGCACCTGCTGGTCAACACAAGATTGAGAGGGGGAAATTGAAAAAGCAGAAATTGGTGGGCTTTGGCCCCTTAAAAAGTGATTTCTGAAACTGCACAGGAAGTGGCGCTGGTGTGTAATGTTCCATCAGCCATTGGAGTAGCTCATTTGGTGTGGCACCTGCCACCCGACGCCTCAGCGGAACACAGAGTTTGAGTTCAGAAGTGGCTCACGTCCAGAGCAGGATGCACGGTAGTGCGCAGGAAATGGCTGAACGCAATAGTGCTGTCCTCAAACCTGACCGACCGCTTGGCTCATTGGATAGACATCCATGCTGGTGTCATGACCAAAGCAGTGTGAGTTAATGCTCTATGGTGTTATCAAAGGCAGTTAAGATAGCTACACAATGAGCAACAAAATCAGTTTGATTTTTTTTTATTCATATTGCTACCAAAGTGGTTTGATATGTACATTAGGTATTACCAAAGCGGTTTGATATCTGCATTAGCTATGACCAAAGCAGTTTGATATGTACATTAGCTACAACCAAAGCGGTTTGATATCTGCATTAGATATAACCAAAGCGGTTTGATATGTATAATATACATGTAGTGTATAATATGCATGTGTAACTGCTTTGGTAATAGCTAATATTATTAGCTATTACCAAAGCAGTTATATCTGTATATTAGCTATTACCAAAGCGGTTAGATGTGTAAATTAGCTATGGCCAAATCTGTTAGATGTCTACATTAGCTATGACTAAAGAGGTTTGAAACCCCCCTCCCCCCCCCCCCCCACCCACACACACACACACACCTGCAGAAAACAGCTAACAAGGACAACTCAAGGTGTGACCACTGCACTAAAGATTACTCTGAGCTTAAAGGACTGTAGGAGTTCATGTGATTAGTGCTGTGTTGTGTTGGTGTCATGAACTACACAAGATGAGCAATACTGGTTGCCAGGGTAACAGGATGGAGGTGGGTCAAGTTGATTGGATTTGGTTTGGATTTATTTTGCATTGGGTCGCTCCTCATGAGCCAGAATTGTAGTTTGTTGTTATTGTGTTGTTGGTGACACTTCTGGCTGCGCTGCTGTGTTTTTTATCGTACATTTCTGTGATGCTGATGTATGCACATTTTAAATTCGGTCAACTGATGTCTGATGCCATTTCTGCCCTGATTTATTTGGCTGCCATGCAGCCAACCAGCAGGGGGAGCTGTTTCCTTCCCTCTCTGCTCACTCCCACAGTCCCCAGTGCAATTACTGACTACCAGAGAGCCGCTGCCCTCACAGGCATGTAGGTGCTTCTGTTAATCCTACAATTCCTAATGCCAAGTCCCTGTCTACTAAAGCCTGCTCACACACACTCCACCATGTGGACAGGCCACACACACACACACACACACACACACTGACATACACCCACACCAATAAACAAGGTTCTAGAAGCACAGCGGTTGTCAAGGTGAGGCAGCAGTATTTATAGAGCACACCCGGTCACGTGCCGCAAATACTTTACAACACACACTGCAGATAGATAGATAGATAGATAGATAGATAGATAGATAGATAGAGATATAGATAGATAGATAGATAGATAGAGAGAGAGAGAGAGAGCGACAGATAGATAGATAGATAGATAGATAGATAGATAGATAGATAGATAGATAGATAGATAGATAGAGATAGATAGAAAGAGAAAGATAGAGATATATATATATAGAGAGAGAGAGATAGATAGATAGATAGATAGATAGATAGATAGATAGATAGAGTGATAGATAGAGAGATAGATAGAGATATAGATAGATAAAGATATATATATATATAGAGAGAGAGATAGAGAGATAGATAGATAGAGAGAGATAGATAGAAAGAGAGAGATAGAGATATATAGAGAGATAGATAGATAGAGTGATAGATAGAGAGATAGAGATATAGATAGATAAAGATATATATATATAGAGAGAGAGAGATAGATAGATAGAGAGAGAGATAGATAGGAAGACAGACACATAGCATAGATAGATAGACAGACAGATAGAGAGAGAGAGAGAGAGAGATACATAGATAGATAGAGAGAGAGAGAGAGAGATAGATACATAGATAGGAAGACAGACACACCGCATAGCATAGATAGATTGATTGATTGATTGATTGATTGATGGCAAAGATGGCCGCGCCCGGAACCAAGCTTCATCCAGCTATGGGTGACGGCACAGAGGGTCTGTCCAGTTCTCTTATGCGCGCACACACACACACACACACACACACACACACACACACACACACACACACACACAGGGTTTCTTCAGTTCTCTTATGTGCACACACACACACACACACACACACACACAGGGTTTCTTGAGTTCTCTTATGTGCACACACACACACACACACACACACACACACACACACAGGGTTTCTTCAGTTCTCTTATGTGCAGTGTATGGTCCAGACACACACACACACACACCCACACACACACACACACAGGGTGTGTCCAGTTCTCTTATGTGCAGTGTATGGTCCAGACACACACACACACACACACACACACATACACACACACACAGAGGGTGTGTCCAGTTCTCTTATGTGCAGTGTATGGTCCAGACACACACACACACACACACACACACACACACACACACACACAGGGTTTCTTCAGTTCTCTTATGTGCAGTGTATGGTCCAGACACACACACACACACACACATACACACACACACACAGAGGGTGTGTCCAGTTCTCTTATGTGCAGTGTATGGTCCAGACACACACACACACACACACACACACACACACACACACACACAGGGTTTCTTCAGTTCTCTTATGTGCAGTGTGGTCCAGACACACACACACACACACACACACATACATGCACACACATACACACACACACACACACAGATGGTGTGTCCAGTTCTCTTATGTGCAGTGTATGGTCCAGACACACACACACACACACACACACACACACACACACACACACACACACACACACACAGTGTTTGTCCAGTTGTCTTATGTACGTGTATGGCTAAACCCCCCACGTGCCCTTTGTGGAGATGCGCAGACAGAGCCCCACAGGGCAGCAGAGCACCGGGGGCATTCTGGGGGAATAACTGCAGCAGAGCACCGGGGGCATTCTGGGGGAATAACTGCAGCAGAGCACCGGAGGGCATTCTGGGGGAATAACTGGGGCATTCTGGGGGAATAACTGCAGCAGAGCACCGGGGGCATTCTGGGGGAATAACTGCAGCAGAGCACCGGGGGCATTCTGGGGGAATAACTGCAGCAGAGCACCGGGGGCATTCTGGGGGAATAACTGGGGCAGAGCACCGGGGGCATTCTGGGGGAATAACTGCAGCAGAGCACCGGAGGGCATTCTGGGGGAATAACTGGGGCATTCTGGGGGAATAACTGCAGCAGAGCACCGGGGGCATTCTGGGGGAATAACTGCAGCAGAGCACCGGGGGGCATTCTGGGGGAATAACTGCAGCAGAGCACCGGAGGGCATTCTGGGGGAATAACTGCAGCAGAGCACCGGGGGGCATTCTGGGGGAATAACTGCAGCAGAGCACCGGGGGCATTCTGGGGGAATAACTGCAGCAGAGCACCGGGGGCATTCTGGGGGAATAACTGCAGCAGAGCACCGGGGGCATTCTGGGGGAATAACTGCACTCAAGCCCCTCTGGAGATGAGTCAGAAGGAAGAAGAGTGGCAGCTTTCCACACCTCCCTTTATTCTCTGGGACAGTATGTGGTGTGTGTTTGTGTGTGTGTGTGTGTGTGTGTGTGTGTGTGTGTGTGTGTGTGTGTGTGTGTGTGTGTGTGTGTGTGTGTGTGTGTGTGTGTGTGTGTGTGTGTGGTGTGTGTGTGTGTGTGTGTGGTGTGTGTTTGTGTGTGTGTGTCTGGTGTGTGTGTGTGTGTGTGTTCGCATGTGTGTCTGGTGTGTTTGTGTGTTTGCATGTGTGTGTGTCCTGAAAAGGAAGGATGGTGTATTTCAAAGGGAGGATGTTGTCCTAAAAAGGATGGATGCTGTCTTTAAAAGGGAAGATGGTGTCCTCAGAAGAGGTTAGTGTCCTAAGAAGATTGCTAAATTGTGCGTTCGCTGCCTTTAGGACACGCCTCTCATCTTCTCTAAAGGGGTCTATGAGCTCTTTTTTTGTGGGCCTTACTTGTGATGTGACTTTTGTGATGTGATGGGGCTTTTTTGTATGCCCTCTCAGCCACTCCAACAGGCCCTTGTTACGGTGTGCTTGTTACGGTGTGCTGTTTACAGTGGGCTTGTTAGGGTGTTAGGGTGTGCTTGTTAGGGTGGACTTTTTGTGTATTTCTGTCTGTAGAAGCCAGACAGTTTTTGGCTTTTGCTAATGTCCGTTTCCAATCGGATTCATCACTGCGTGCACGTGGACGAGTTGAATCCGATTGGAAATGGTTTGGGATCGTATCGAATTCATGTGCACAGGCTAAAGATCGTATAGGGATTGGTTTCGCGAATCCGATTGCAACCCCTGGCTTAAGCCGATGTTAATCCGCTTGGTGCCGCCTTGTGCACGGGATTGGTTTGGATTCGGGTACTGCGCATGCACTGGAATTGTAAGACCACTCGATCCTAGAAGCTTCTGTCCCTGATTTTCATCCATACTGAACGTCGAGGCCTTCTTTGTTGTAGCAGAGCGCCTGCTCTCAAGTAATTCTCGTTGTCCTCGATTGCTTGTTATATCAAACGCCGACGGCACAGTTTGTGTCGTATCAAGGAAACCAGAAACGTTGTTTTTCGTTCATACGGACCTCCAAACAAAGGAGAATGCACAACATGTATGCAAATGTTGCTCTGTCAACCTCCTCGAACGTCATCTTTGTTTGTATGCCGCCAGATAGTTTGTTTATTTTCTTTTTAGCAGCCACCAGCCTGAAGTAGTTCTAACACCACTTGTTGAAAGGAATACAGCGCCACCTAGCGTAGCGGAAACGGCCAGATCTCTGACCATTATCCGCTTACACAAACTCTCATGTGCACAGGGATTTGGGACAGACCACCCGTTGGGTAGCAACACCCAATCCAATCCCAATCCAATCCCAATCCAATCCCAATCATAGTCTCAACATGTCTAAATCCCTCAGTGTGTTTGTGTGTGTGTATGTGTGAGTGTGAGTGTGTGTGTGTGTGTTCATGTCTGTGTTCCTGGACATAGTCTCAACATGTCTAAATTCCTCAGTGTGTTTGTGTGTGTGTATGTGTGAGTGTGAGTGTGTGTGTGTGTGTGTTCATGTCTGTGTTCCTGGACATAGTCTCAACATGTCTAAATTCCTCAGTGTGTTTGTGTGTGTGTATGTGTGAGTGTGTGTGTGTGTGTTCATGTCTGTGTTCCTGGACATAGTCTCAACATGTCTAAATCCCTCAGTGTGTTTGTGTGTGTGTATGTGTGAGTGTGAGTGTGTGTGTGTGTGTTCATGTCCGTGTTTGTATGTTTGTGAGAGTGAGTGTGTGGCCAGTGTCCCCTGAGAATAGGGGCATCTCCCAGTAGGAGGCAAATCAGCCTCTCCAGCCTCTGCTCCAGCCCCTGCCTCAAATCAGCCTCTGATGTGTGTGTGTGTGTGTGTGTGTGTGTGTGTGTATATGTGTATGTTTGTGTGTGTGTGCGTGTGCGTGTGCGTGTGTGTGTGAGGCTACAGTGTCCCATCTAACATGGTTATCGGCTGCGTCAACCATGACATGATTCATCCTAACTGCCACCTCTACACACACACACACACACACACACACACACAAACACGTGAGTCTGTCTATAGCAACAAGGGCCAAAGACAGAAGGGAAATGTAAGTGATGTCTGGGGCAATATTCCCTGGGGCAGTATTCACTGGGGCAGTATTCACTGGGGCAATATTCACTGGGGCAGTACTCACTGGGGTAGTACTCACTGGGGCAATATTCACTTGGGTAATATTGACTGGGGAAATATTTACTGCTGGATAACAGGGGTCCAGGGCATAGGGTGGGCAGGGCCTACTGGAATGGACTTTTCTTTTCAAGGATTAAAGAGAAGCAAAAATTCTCCTTTATATCTTTACTAAAAGGATACAACATGTTAAGGTCACTCTAGTCAGTAGGCTATCTAGCATGGCTAAGATAGCGGTATTGCAGTCAGTAGGCTTACTAGCATGGCTAAGATAATGGTACTCTAGTCAGTAGGTTAACTAGCATGGCTAAGATAACATACTCTAGTCAGTAGGCTAACTAGCATGGCTAAGATAATGGTACTCCAGTCAGTAGGCTAACTAGCATGTCTAAGGTGGTGGTATACCAGTCACTAGGCTAACTAGCATGGCTAAGATAACGGTATGCCCATAGACATATAAACATAGACGCCGCATTGAGCTGGTGGCCCGTTGCTGGGATACGTCAGCGTGTCCGCCATATTGGATGTGGCAAATTTACCCCGTAAACCAGTGGAAGTTAATGGGCCGAAATTCATAAAGCGCCTTTCTACAAAGGTATTTAACTCGATGCCTTTTATTCACCTATTTAGACATACACGTATATATTTGGGAAACAAGCAGGCATCAAAACAACATAGCCTTAATAACGTTTAATGTGATGGTTATAGGCTAAATAGTGTGCGAAATACTCGTCAATATTCCGTGTAGCGGAGGTGGGGTCGAGCAATACCGATCTAAATTTGACTGGAAATAGTGAATGTAAAAAAAAAAAAGTTTTATTTATTGAGTCACCACACAGACCTATGCCTAATTCCGTTGAATAAAGTGAGCTGAATTACCGCCAAACTGACTTCGGCCAAATTCTAACATCATACCGAAACAAAATACACTGATTCCTTCACATTCAGAAAGGGAAATAAACATGTTCATCATAGTGTGGCACTGAAGTATCTAATCATCACTGCTTATACCTATACACATTCTCTGTGGAGATGAGCTGGGAAACTGAAGACAGAAAGAATAGCTCCCTCTCTGATCCTGACGCTCTGGCTTGTCCTGTCAAAATGCTCCGTTCTGAAGAGTTCACTGCAGATGACGGAGTAGCAGAAAACCCCTCCTGTCGCACCGCTGTCTCCCACTG
>CM050202.1:1987500-2015000 GCA_027475355.1 Coilia nasus
TCTCCTCCTCCTCTCTCCTCCTCCCCTCATCCCCCCATCACTCCCCCTCTCTCTCCTCCTCCTCTCTCCTCCTCCCCTCATCCCCCCATCACTCCTCCTCTCTCTCCTCTCCCTCTCCTCCTCTCTCTCTCCTCCCCTCATCCCCCCATCACTCCCCCTCTCTCTCCTCCTCCTCTCTCCTCCTCCCCTCATCCCCCCATCACTCCTCCTCTCTCTCCTCTCCCTCTCCTCCTCTCTCTCTCCTCCCCTCATCCCCCCATTACTCCTCCTCTCTCTCCTCCCCCTCTCTCTCCTCCTCCTCTCTCTCCTCCTCCTCTCTCTCCTCCCCTCATCCCCCCATCACTCATCCTCTCTCTCCTCCTCCGTCCTGTAAGGATTGATGGGCAGATCAATAATCACTAATGAAGAAACAGACACTTCACCCCCCCCTCTCTTTCTCTCTCTCTGTCTTTCCCTCTCACCTCCTTCCCCCTCTCTCTTTCTCTTTCTCCATTTCTGTCTTTTACCCCTCCTCCTCTTCTCTCTCTCTTTCTCCCTCTCTCTCTCTGTTTCTCATATCCTCTCTCTCTCTTTATCCCTCTCTCTCTCTCTTTCTCCCTCTCTCTCTCTGTTCCTCATATCCTCTCTCTCTTTCTCCCTCTCTCTCTCTCTTTCTCCCTCTCTCTCTCTCTGTTTCTCCCTCTCTCTCTCTGTTTCTCCCCCCCTCTCTCTCTTTCTCCCTCTCTCTCTCTCTTTCTCCCTCTCTCTCTGTTTCTCATATCCTCTCTCTCTCTTTATCCCTCTCTCTCTCTCTTTCTCCCTCTCTCTCTCTGTTCCTCATATCCTCTCTCTCTTTCTCCCTCTCTCTCTCTCTGTTTCTCCCTCTCTCTCTCTTTCTCCCTCTCTCTCTCTCTTTCTCCCTCTCTCTTTCTCCCTCTCTCTCTCTCTTTCTCCCCCTCTCTCTCTCTTTCTCCTTCTCTCTCTCTGTTTCTCCCTCTCTCTCTCTTTCTCCCTCTCTCTCTCTTTCTCCCTCTCTCTCTCTCTTTCTCCTTCTCTCTCTCTGTTTCTCATATCCTCCCTCTCTCTCTCTTTCTCCCTCTCTCTCTCTGTTTCTCTCTCTCTCTCTGTTTCTCCCTCTCTCTCTGTTCCTCATATCCTCTCTCTCTCTCTGTTCCTCATATCCTCTCTCTCTTTCTCCCTCTCTCTCTCTCTTTCTCCCTCTCTCTTTCTCCCCCTCTCTCTCTCTTTCTCCCTCTCTCTCTCTCTTTCTCCCTCTCTCTTTCTCCCCCTCTCTCTCTCTTTCTCCCTCTCTCTCTCTCTTTCTCCCTCTCTCTTTCTCCCTCTCTCTCTCTGTTTCTAATATCATCTGTCTCTCTCTCTGTTCCTCATATCCTCTCTCTCTCTCTCTCTCTCTCTCTCTCTTTTTGCAGGGAGGAGGAGTCTCTTCACCCTTTCGTCAATACCTTGAACAATTTTCACATAGTAGAACACAATTTTGCAAAACTCATTGATGCGTCTTTGCAAAACTCTAAGCACAATCTCATTGTTAAAACACATGTTGCATTCTTAGATACATGTAATGCAAAATGGTGAACATACATCTCACTTTTTCATCACAAATAAAGCACAAATGCCATACGCTAAGCACAGTGGGTCAAAATTGACTTTACTTCTTTTCAAATGAGCTGACACCACTAATATAGGCCAACTGGAAAGAGCAACCAAGTTTTTGAAGGCTGCAGCTTGCAAGTGGATGCCAATCAGAGACAAAGAGGACAGAGAGTCCAAATGTGAGGGAGGTGGCAAAGAAGAGGAAGAGGAGGTAAAGGAAAGGAAGAGTGGCAATTTCTAACCAAATTAGAGCCGGCATTATAGATCATGTTCTTGTCCATGGGTTGACGACAAAGGAGTCGGAATTGAAAGTTCCACCCAATCTGTAATTTTTTGGAGGCCATGGAATATCCCTGTGGTGAGGAACAGTGTCAAGGATGGATATGACACACTAGGGGGTTCTTTCCCCGTTGCAAGGGACATCATTGCTTGTGATGTGGATGAGGTGCTGTAGCCTCACCCGGCCCAAATGAAGCCCAGTGACCTCTTGATTGCAGCACTGTATACAGCACATGTAGTTTTCATTTGTGCTGTATTGCTATAATTTACAGATTTCTCAATTGTTTACACACATTTTCTGAGAGCATGCCTCATACTCTCAGAACTCTACACACAAAATCAAAAAACACACACACACACACAATGGGCAAAGCCCCTCAATTCTCCAGCAAAATGAAACTTATATTCAAAACAATGTTATTTATTCTCAAAATGCTATTTTGTTGTCAAATGACACACACAAACCATCATGTATGAATAGACATTTATACTGTAAGAGCTTTTCTTCATGAAAATTGTTGGGGAACTGTTGGTTTGCTCACCATCTCATCACAGATCAGTCTTGCAGGCAGGCAGGCAGGCAGGCAGGCAGGCAGGCAGGCAGGCAGGCAGGCTGTTGGTTTTGAGTGCTGTTGATAAACTCTTCAGTCATCTGCAACTTTCGTCTCAACTGGTCTCATTTCATAAGGTATCCAGAGTGCTATTCTGATAGGTAACATAACCATCTATCTATCTATCTATCTATCTATCTATCTATCTATCTATCTATCTATCTATCTATCTATCTATCTATCTATCTATCTATCTATCTATCTATCTATCTATCTATCTATCTATCTATCTATCTATCTATCTAAACACACACACAAATAAACGCTCTCTCTCTTTCTCTCTCTCTTTCTCTCTCTCTCTCTCTCTGTCACACACACACACACACACACATACACACACACACACACACACACACACACACACACACACACACACACATTGTATGTAACTGAGTGGAGCATTGGCATATTACAGTTTTTCTCAGTCGCTTTGGTGCTTTTCTCACATCAGTATTTACATTTGCACAGCAGTTAGTGCATTTCTCAAAACAATTGCACCTAGTGGATAACCTGTAAAAGCACCTCGCCTGCTCAAAATGGATAGTCCATTCCTCAAAAGCACGTATTCATGTCATTGAAACTGCCAGTGTCACCAAAATGAGAAGTCTTGACACCATGGTTTATGAACAAGATAGTCAAATGGTTTTGTCATGTTTTCATTATGACAGTTTATTCTCTCAGTGTTTTACAATGCAAAAAAAGGTAAGAACTCTGTGACACGACCTGAAAATGCTCAAGACAGCACTACACACTACTTATACAGCCATTTGAAAACTACAGTAAAGTTACACATTGCTGTAGTTAGGGGAGTAGGTGAGTACAAGACACTGAATACGTATGTTTCACATTTTTACTGTATATGGTCTTTGCAATTCTACAGCATTGTGCAAAAGAAAAATACACTACAGTCACTTATTTAGAACAAACATAAGTAACACCCTTTTGGTAGAGCTGTGCACAAATGTGAACAAGCGCAATCAGAGATGGCAACCTGGTCCCCCATCCTCCTCAGGGTCATTGCATGCGGACAGACATACAGACACACACATCATTGCAATACCTGGTCAGTCCCCTCTGGGGTACCAGGTAACAATATAAAAGTACATATTGTAACTGAACATAGGTAAATCATTGTGGCACATCCAGACGTTTCTGTCTGTCTGGCCATATTTTGATCTACATCACAATGGATATCATCCCACCCTCTGCATGACTGCTGTGATGTCATCACATGTTGCATCCATGGCTGCTAGCAAGGCCATTTGCGCATGTGGACGCCGGTCATACGTAAACCCTTCACCTCCAGGCAGAGAAAATCTCCTCTATCGGATTAAGGAATGGGGAGTAGGTAGGTAGATATTCAACCAGCATCCTGCCATGTGCTGCAAACCACTGTCTGACCAGATGTGAGTGGTAAAAACAGACATTATCCCACACAACAACATACTTGTTGAGTTGGCCCCCACCGCTTTCATTCTCAGGGACTATATCCCTATACAGAGTGTCTAGAAAAGTCAGCAGATGTTGTGTGACCATCTGATGACCAAGACAGCTGAAGCTCACCTGAGAGCAATTGTTCAATGTAGAAGACATTTTCAGCAAACAATGATAAAGAAAGGTATAACATTTGGTTGAAAGATAACTAGTTCAACAATGTTGTATGTTGTTTTAATGGGAACGACTATTCACCATCCATAAGAATAGTTAATTTTAACTGACATGACATAAGCAAATGATAATATTATAAAACAACATTGTATTGTATGAAAGCAACTGACACATGTCCAAAAGCATTTGCAATTTGTTCAGAGGAAGGAGAATTTGCTACTATGATGTGCACAAATGACTAAATGTTGTGGAGGTTGAACTAATAGTTATTTTCATTCTGATCTGAGAAAAGCACCAAAGCGACTGAGAAAAACTGTAATTAGCACACAGATGCCTAATGAGGCGAATAACCTATGCAAGTCCCTTACACACACACACACACACACCCTCTCTTGACTCACTGGGTTTTAAAAGGCTGCTGCGCCTTGTGTAACCTCACCTCCTTTATCTGCTAATTATTCCTCTTATTCTCTCTCTCTCTCTCTCTCTCTCTCTCTCTCTCTCTCACACACACACACACACACACACACACACACCCTCCTTATTGCTCTTATTCTCTCCTTCTTTCCCATGTGATCTCAAGCACTCAGCCTGCTGTCTATTCATTCTTCTGCCTTCGCCCCTCCCCTCCCCTCCTCTTCTCTCCTCTCCCCTCCTCTCCTCTCCTCTCCTCTCCTTTACTATCCTCCCCTCCTCTCCTCTCCTCTCCTCTCCTCTCCTCTCCTCTCCTCTCCTCTCCTCTCCTCTCCTCTCCCCTCCTCTCCTCTCCTCTCCTCTCCTCTCCTCTCCCCTCCTCTCCTCCTCTCCTCCCCTCTCCTCTCCCCTCCTTTCCTCACCTCACCTCTTCTCCTCTCCTGTGTGTGTGTGTGTGTTTCCTATCACACTGATGTGTGAGAGTGTATTTTGTCCTACACTAGTGTGTGCGTGTGTGTGTGTGTGTTTCCTATCACACTGATGTGTGTGTGTGTATTTTGTCCTACACTAGTGTGTGTGTATATGTGTGTGTTTCCTATCACACTGATGTGTGTGTGTGTGTATTTTGTCCTACACTAGTGTGTGTGTATATGTGTGTGTTTCCTATCACACTGATGTGTGTGTGTGTGTATTTTGTCCTACACTAGTGTGTGTGTGTGTTTCCTATCACACTGATGTGTGTGTGTGTATAGTGTGTGTGCTCAGATGTTCTGCCCTCCTCTGTTCCTGACACACACACACACACACACATACACAACTTTAACTGGATTTGGCTCGTACAAGAGTAATCATTAGGAAAATGACTTTGGATGCCATGGAAACCTTGTCAAGATCTTCACGCACACACACACACACACACACACACACACACACACACAACAGACACACACACGCACACGCACACGCACACACACACACACACACACACACACACACACACACACACACACACACACAGACACACACACACACACACAGACACACACACACACACCCACACCCCTTCTTACATCCTGGGCTTTTCTGTGCATCTGCAATGTGGAGACCTTAACATGGTGGGAAAACTACAAGACAACATTTCACAGATAGCCCTCTATTATTATTATTATTATTATTATTATTATTATTATTATTATTATCATTATTATTATTATTATTATTATTATTATTATTATTGTTATTGTTGTTGTTGTTGTTGTTGTTGTTGTTGTTATTATTATTGTTATTATTATCTAAGGTGGCATAGTTGGAGGTGGGGGAGTGGATGATGCCGTGAGGGTGGCTGCGTTGAAGCAGCTTTCGGGGGGCCCAGCTGGCCAACTTATACTGCATTAGTGGAGATGGTGAAGAGTTGTGTGAGGAGGATTACTACAGGTCTTGCCTAGCCTGGTAAACCAGCCCCTCGCACTTCATTTCATTTTGTACAGAAGGTCTAGCAGTGCTGTAGCCTGGTAAACCCGCCCCTCGCACTTCATTTCATTTTGTACAGAAGGTCTAGCAGTGCTGTAGCCTGGTAAACCCGCCCCTCGCACTTCATTTCATTTTGTACAGAAGGTCTAGCAGTGCTGTATTAGCCTGGTAAACCCGCCCCTCGCACGTCATTTCATTTTGAGAGAGAGCATGGGAAGCAGTGTGTTGCGTAAAGCCTCAGCTCCCAGTCCCATGAGAGAGTTGGGAAGCGCTTGACCCTCGTGTCATCGTTTATGCCTTTTTTGGTATTTTGCTCCCTGTCACGGCCCCCAGTGTCAGAGTCGAACACTTCCTGCAGGGGCTTACTGGAGCGACCGACAAAAGCTCACAACACATCTTTATCTGGGAACTCTCACGCCTCACCGCTGGCAATGATGCGTACGCTGGCAATGATGCGTACTGTCAGAGAGCTTTCAGTGAGCTACTACACCATGAACGGAGGGCACACCCCTACCTCTGGTGACTACATCGAAGGACATGTTGTTCTGCAGCTAGCAAAGCAAGCCAAGATAAAGTATCTGTTCATTAAACTTAAGGGAGATGCTGATGTCAAGTGGACAGAATGCAAAGTGTTGTCGAAACAAATTGTAGCATACCATGCCCATGAAAGGTACTTCAAAATGAAACAGATGTTCATATCAGAAGATTCTGGTAAGGCAACCAAACATTGTTTACTTTTGAGAACCCGTGAAAGTGTATGTCTGTTCTTAGGCTTTGCAGTAGTTAAGACTTAGAAATGAAACAGATTGTCATATCAGAAGATTCTGGTAAGGCAAACAAAGTGTATGTCTTCTTAGGCTTTGCAGTATTTAAGACTTAGAAAAAACACTGATAACCAAAGAGAAGGCCAATAAAACACTATCTTTTTAATGACCTGAATTATCAACCGAACAACTATTAAAACATGGTCTGCAGTGAGACAGAACATTCCTAGCTACTGTCCAAGACAGAGGACTACGATAACATATGGCCTTATGTGAGAATAGGGAGCCAGACCATTGGTGTTTCTGCTAAATGCAGCCATTCCGTGGTGCGTACTGCGCCTCTTCTGGTACTTCTGCTCAAAGCAGCCATTCCCTGGTGCGTACTGCGCCTCTTCAGAGGAACTGTATTGCCGATTAGTCCGCCCTTAACCTTAACATGATGGACCAGAGGTGGCTCTGGTTTTACCTTCATAATATCGCACGGTGCATAGTGGATTATGGGGTACATATGGGGTACATACAGTAGTATCGTAATATCGGTACATAGTGGATTATGGGGTACATACTGTACAGTAGTATCGTAATATCGGTACATAGTGGATTATGGGGTACATACTGTACAGTAGTATCGTAATATCGGTACATAGTGGTTTATGGGGTACATACAGTAGTATCGTAATATCGGTACATAGTGGTTTATGGGGTACATACAGTAGTATCGTAATATCGGTACATAGTGGATTATGGGGTACATATAGTAGTATCGTAATATCGGTACATAGTGGATTATGGGGTACATACTGTACAGTAGTATCGTAATATCGGTACATAGTGGTTTATAGGGTACATACAGTAGTCTTATGGGGTACTAGGATGTATGACTAGTTTTTAGTTTTAGGTAAAATAAATGTTTTTTTGTTTGTTTTTTTGTGTAAAAGGATAGTAGCTTATGATGGGATTTCCTTGCTCAGAATTGTACAAATTGCACCTAATGCAGTAAAGACGTGCGATAATTACACAGGGTTTTGTAATAGCAAGCTACGGTCAGATACGGCAAGCTACGAGACGGGAAATAGAGCTTATACCATGGCTAAAGGCAAATATCACTCATAAAGGGAAATATCACTCATATTCTCAAGGGGAAATATCACTCACATTTTCATGGCTAAATGCAAATTTCACTCATATTTTAATGGCTAAAGGCAAATATCACTCATAAAGGAAAATATCACTCATATTCTCATGGCTAAGGGGAAATATCACTCACATTTTAATGGCTAAACGCAAATATCACTCATATTTTAATGGCTAAAGGCAAATATCACTCATAAAGGAAAATATCACTCATATTTTAATGGCTAAAGGCAAATATCACTCATAAAGGAAAATATCACTCACATTTTAATGGCTAAAGGCAAATATCACTCATAAAGGAAAATATCACTCACATTTTCATGGCGATTTTTTTTAGCATTGCATCCTTTTATATTGTTGAATGGGTTATATTGCTTTTATATTGTTGAATGGGTTATATTGCTTTTATATTGTTTATTGTTACTAATCCTCACAGTAGAATACACTTTAAAGGTAACCTATCTTCACAGTAGAATACACTTTAAAGGTACCCTGGTCCTTTGGTTGGTTACTAATCCTCACAGTAGAATACACTTTAAAGGTAACCTATCCTCATAGTAGAATACACTTTAAAGATACCCTAGTCCTTTGGATGGTTACTAATCCTCACAGTAGAATACACTTTAAAGGTAACCTATCCTGACAGTAGAATCAGTAGATTTCCTTTGGTAATCCTCACAGTAGTGTACACTTTAAAGGTACCCTCGTCCTTTGGTAATCCTTCAGTAGTGTACACTTTAAAGGTGTACTTCCATCGTGTTTTCATTAATTTTGCAGTGTTCTCTAGTATTAATAATTGCCCGGTGCGCTGGTTTTAATGGAAAAAATGTTCTAGTGCTTCTGTTTCAAGCTGTTTTAGTTTGGTAGAGGGGGCGGGGTGGGAAGAACGACACGATTTCACCAGAGGCACGCTCCCTGCAGCTTCCTTTGCCCCACAGTCAACTTGATAGCAGAGTGGTAAAGGGGAAAAGTCAACTTGACAGCGCTAAAACTGCACACAGAATGTCTACGGAGATACAGCCGTATGTGTTTGATCCTGAATCCGAAGAGGAAGGAGAGATGGCACAAGCACAGTCGCTTCCTGACCGTTTGTCAATAAACGTTTCAGAATGGTAATATTTGCATGACAAAACAGTGCAAGTGCCCAGCTAAATGCAGTTCAGTCATTCAACTAGCCTGCTAATCTTATGCGAGTCAGTCAAACAGGCTAACATTATTTAATTAAAGCCCATTCGGTCAGTTTCTCTTATATGTATTTCCACGTCTACGTCACGCCGGAGGCACTTTTAGCATTGGGTCGTTTTTCCGCCTATTGTCTTCTTTTGACTGATATAGAAAACGGGGATAGAAAAACATTTTGATATGCAGCATGCATATGCAACTCGGGGTGACCTATCATATTTCAAAAGAGCAAGTACTAAACGGTTTCTCGTGGAAGTACACCTTTAAAGGTACCCTAGTCCTTTGATTGGTTACTAATGCTTAGAATGGACTATCATGTGATGTGAAAAGGTTGAAACTGATAGACATTATGATGGTCCTAACAACTTCACAACAGTGTTTTCTTGGCCATTTTGTTGTTATTGAAAAAGTAAAAGTGCAAAAACATTTCTTTACTGACAGGTTAAGGTTAGGGATTGTTTTGGTCTGGGCCCAGTTAGGCATTTTTTAGTTAAGCTAAGATATGAATGGGAGTCAATGGAAGGTCCTCACAAGCATAGAAAAACAAACTTGTGTGTGTGTGTGTGTGTGTATGTGCATGTGTGTGTGTGTCTGTGTGTATGTGTGTGTGTGTATGTGTGTGTGCATATGTGTATGTGCGTGTGTGTCTGTGTGCGTGCGTGCATGTGTGTGTCTTTTTACAGGTCTACATCGATGTTCCATTTGCTTTCGACCCAGAGATCCACTTCCCAATCATCATCCTCCCAGCTGACAGACGCAGCCCCCTGCTGTCAGAGGAACTATTTTAACTCGTGGGCAGCTGTCGTCTAGTGGTTAGGGAGTTGGTCTTGGGATCGGAGGGTCGCAGGTTCGAATCCCACCCTACCCATTGCTGAAATGCCCCTGAGCAAGGCATCTACCCCCACATTGCTCCAGGGACTGTAACTGAAACCATGTACCTAAATAACTGTAAGTAGCTCTGGATAAGAGCGTCAGCTAAGTGTAATGTAATGTAACTTGGGCGGGAGGGTGCTACCCAGGAGAGCAACCAACCAGCTCAGCCATCCGCTATCCAGGGCAGCGACCAACCTGCTCAGGCATCCGCTATCCAGGGCAGCAACCAACCAGCTCAGTCATCCGCTACCCAGGGCAGCAACCAACCTGCCCAGCCAGGTGCAGCTCAGTGTTTCACAGAGCAGATCCAGACGCAACCCAGCCAGGTGCAGCTCAGTGTTTCACAGAGCAGATCCAGACGCAACCCAGCCAGGTGCAGCTCAGTGTTTCACAGAGCAGATCCAGAGGCAACCTAGCCAGCAGTTCAGCTGGCAGCAACCCAGTAACCCCTGGAGCTGGTCACGATTTTCTGTCCAACCCGAGTGCTCCTCAGTAGCACACTGCTGCACCTTCTTCTAGTCATACACACACAGACATACACACACACACACACACACACACACACACACACACACACACACTCCTCAGTAACACCCAGCACCCTGCTGCACCTTCTTCTGGTCATACACACACACACACACACACACACACACACACACACACACACACACACACACACACACTCCTCCATAACACCCAGCACCTGCTGCACCTTAAATATAATAATAATAATAATAATAATAATAATAATAATAATAATAATAATAATAATAAATCATTCAATGGATACAGAATGTCTTGTAGGCCTAGGCCTAGATTTGAAAATGAAAACAAACAATCGGTTTGCCCTTTCTCCAGGTCAGAGCAACTGGACGTCCCTTGACCTCGTTCACTATCAATGAGATGAGCAGCAATCGTAAACTGTGATAAAAAAGCTGTTTTTTTTTTAATCGTAATGTAAGCCCAGTATAGGACATACGGTAGGTGTTGAAATGGCGTTGATATTTGTAACGCTTTGTGTGGAGTTATGCCAAGAAAATAGGGCAAATAGTAAAGACACTGTGATTATAAAAACTGTCATTGTCAGTTGTTGTCGATGGTCAGCTGACCCACTCTTACCTGAACGGTCATTAAAAGCAATATCATCATCCTGCCACAAGATGAAAAATAAAAGTAAAGATGTAGGCTAATATAGACTGTCCTCTTCCAAAATCTTAAAGGAATATATAGGACATGATGTAGGCTAATATAGACTGTCCTCTTACAAAATCTTAAAGGAATATATAGGACATGATGTAGGCTAATATAGACTGTCCTCTTCCAAAATCTTAAAGGAATATATAGGACATGATGTAGGCTAATATAGACTGTCCTCTTCCAAAATCTTAAAGGAATATATAGGACATGATGTAGGCTAATATAGACTGTCCTCTTCCAAAATCTTAAAGGAATATATAGGACATGATGTAGGCTAATATAGACTGTCCTCTTCCAAAATCTTAAAGGAATATATAGGACATGGTGTAGGCTAATATAGACTGTCCTCTTCCAAAATCTTAAAGGAATATATAGGACATGATGTAGGCTAATATAGACTGTCCTCTTCCAAAATCTTAAAGGAATATATAGGACATGATGTAGGCTAATATAGACTGTCCTCTTCCAAAATCTTAAAGGAATATATAGGACATGGTGTAGGCTAATATAGACTGTCCTCTTCCAAAATCTTAAAGGAATATATAGGACATGGTGTAGGCTAATATAGACTGTCCTCTTCCAAAATCTTAAAGGAATATATAGGACATGATGTAGGCTAATATAGACTGTCCTCTTCCAAAATCTTAAAGGAATATATAGGACATGATGTAGGCTAATATAGACTGTCCTCTTCCAAAATCTTAAAGGAATATATAGGACATGATGTAGGCTAATATAGACTGTCCTCTAACGAAATCTTAAAGGAATATATAGGACATGATGTAGGCTAATATAGACTGTCCTCTAACGAAATCTTAAAGGAATATATAGGACATGATGTAGGCTAATATAGACTGTCCTCTAACGAAATCTTAAAGGAATATATAGGACATGATGTAGGCTAATATAGACTGTCCTCTAACGAAATCTTAAAGGAATATATAGGACATGATGTAGGCTAATATAGACTGTCCTCTAACGAAATCTTAAAGGAATATATAGGACATGATGTAGGCTAATATAGACTGTCCTCTAACGAAATCTTAAAGGAATATATAGGACATGATGTAGGCTAATATAGACTGTCCTCTAACGAAATCTTAAAGGAATATATAGGACATGATGTAGGCTTATATAGACTGTCCTCTAACGAAATCTTAAAGGAATATATAGGACATGATGTAGGCTAATATAGACTGTCCTCTAACGAAATCTTAAAGGAATATATAGGACATGATGTAGGCTAATTTAGACTGTCCTCTAACGAAATCTTAAAGGAATATATAGGACATGATGTAGGCTAATATAGACTGTCCTCTAACGAAATCTTAAAGGAATATATAGGACATGATGTAGGCTAATATAGACTGTCCTCTAACGAAATCTTAAAGGAATATATAGGACATGATGTAGGCTAATATAGACTGTCCTCTAACGAAATGTCAAAGGAATATATAGGACATGATGTAGGCTAATATAGACTGTCCTCTAACGAAATCTTAAAGGAATATATAGGACATGATGTAGGCTAATATAGACTGTCCTCTAACAAAATCTTAAAGGAATATATAGGACATGATGTAGGCTAATATAGACTGTCCTCTAACGAAATTTCAAAGGAATATATAGGACATGATGTAGACTAATATAGACTGTCCTCTAACGAAATCTTAAAGGAATATATAGGACATGATGTAGGCTAATATAGACTGTCCTCTAACGAAATCTTAAAGGAATATATAGGACATGATGTAGGCTAATATAGACTGTCCTCTTCCAAAATCTTAAAGGAATATATAGGACATGATGTAGGCTAATATAGACTGTCCTCTAACGAAATCTTAAAGGAATATATAGGACATGATGTAGGCTAATATAGACTGTCCTCTAACGAAATCTTAAAGGAATATATAGGACATGATGTAGGCTAATATAGACTGTCCTCTAACGAAATGTCAAAGGAATATATAGGACATGATGTAGGCTAATATAGACTGTCCTCTAACGAAATCTTAAAGGAATATATAGGACATGATGTAGGCTAATATAGACTGTCCTCTAACGAAATCTTAAAGGAATATATAGGACATGATGTAGGCTAATATAGACTGTCCTCTAACGAAATCTTAAAGGAATATATAGGACATGATGTAGGCTAATATAGACTGTCCTCTAACGAAATCTTAAAGGAATATATAGGACATGATGTAGGCTAATATAGACTGTCCTCTAACGAAATCTTAAAGGAATATATAGGACATGATGTAGGCTAATATAGACTGTCCTCTAACGAAATGTCAAAGGAATATATAGGACATGATGTAAGCTAATATAGACTGTCCTCTTCCAAAATCTTAAAGGAATATATAGGACATGATGTAGGCTAATATAGACTGTCCTCTTCCAAAATCTTAAAGGAATATATAGGACATGATGTAGGCTAATATAGACTGTCCTCTAACGAAATCTTAAAGGAATATATAGGACATGATGTAGGCTAATATAGACTGTCCTCTAACGAAATCTTAAAGGAATATATAGGACATGATGTAGGCTAATATAGACTGTCCTCTAACGAAATCTTAAAGGAATATATAGGGCATGATGTAGGCTAATATAGACTGTCCTCTAACGAAATCTTAAAGGAATATATAGGACATGATGTAGGCTAATATAGACTGTCCTCTAACGAAATCTTAAAGGAATATATAGGACATGATGTAGGCTAATATAGACTGTCCTCTAACGAAATCTTAAAGGAATATATAGGACATGATGTAGGCTAATATAGACTGTCCTCTAACGAAATCTTAAAGGAATATATAGGACATGATGTAGGCTAATATAGACTGTCCTCTAACGAAATCTTAAAGGATTATATAGGACATGATGTAGGCTAATATAGACTGTCCTCTTCCAAAATCTTAAAGGAATATATAGGACATGATGTAGGCTAATATAGACTGTCCTCTTCCAAAATCTTAAAGGAATATATAGGACATGATGTAGGCTAATATAGACTGTCCTCTAACGAAATCTTAAAGGAATATATAGGACATGATGTAGGCTAATATAGACTGTCCTCTAACGAAATGTTAAAGGAATATATAGGACATGATGTAGGCTAATATAGACTGTCCTCTAACGAAATGTTAAAGGAATATATAGGACATGATGTAGGCTAATATAGACTGTCCTCTAACGAAATGTTAAAGGAATATATAGGACATGATGTAGGCTAATATAGACTGTCCTCTTCCAAAATCTTAAAGGAATATATAGGACATGATGTAGGCTAATATAGACTGTCCTCTAACGAAATCTTAAAGGAATATATAGGACATGATGTAGGCTAATATAGACTGTCCTCTAACGAAATCTTAAAGGAATATATAGGACATGATGTAGGCTAATATAGACTGTCCTCTAACGAAATGTTAAAGGAATATATAGGACATGATGTAGGCTAATATAGACTGTCCTCTAACGAAATGTTAAAGGAATATATAGGACATGATGTAGGCTAATATAGACTGTCCTCTAACGAAATGTTAAAGGAATATATAGGACATGATGTAGGCTAATATAGACTGTCCTCTTCCAAAATCTTAAAGGAATATATAGGACATGATGTAGGCTAATATAGACTGTCCTCTAACGAAATCTTAAAGGAATATATAGGACATGATGTAGGCTAATATAGACTGTCCTCTAACGAAATCTTAAAGGAATATATAGGACATGATGTAGGCTAATATAGACTGTCCTCTAACGAAATCTTAAAGGAATATATAGGACATGATGTAGGCTAATATAGACTGTCCTCTAACGAAATCTTAAAGGAATATATAGGACATGATGTAGGCTAATATAGACTGTCCTCTAACGAAATCTTAAAGGAATATATAGGACATGATGTAGGCTAATATAGACTGTCCTCTAACGAAATCTTAAAGGAATATATAGGACATGATGTAGGCTAATATAGACTGTCCTCTAACGAAATCTTAAAGGAATATATAGGACATGATGTAGGCTAATATAGACTGTCCTCTAACGAAATCTTAAAGGAATATATAGGACATGATGTAGGCTAATATAGACTGTCCTCTAACAAAATCTTAAAGGAATATATAGGACATGATGTAGGCTAATATAGACTGTCCTCTAACGAAATCTTAAAGGAATATATAGGACATGATGTAGGCTAATATAGACTGTCCTCTAACAAAATCTTAAAGGAATATATAGGACATGATGTAGGCTAATATAGACTGTCCTCTAACGAAATCTTAAAGGAATATATAGGACATGATGTCACCAAGCACTGGAAGTGACCCATACCTCAAAATGCCTGAAACTGTGAAAAAGATGTTTTTTTAATGCAGGTGAGCGAAGTGCCTATGATGAAATGCAGTTACTAACATAATGTATGCACTCATTAGCCTCAGCGGATCATTATGCTGGGTAGAAACAGATGAAATAAGCGATCAACTTCTACCAATCCCAAATCTTCACATATGCACTCATAATAATATTATCTATATATATATCTGTCCCCATAGTAACAGGGGTCACACAGAGCAGTGCTGCCGTTGTACAATCCCTGTAGCTAACACTCACCAACACTAACACCGATGTCTAATTCTACCCAATACTAACAATAATGTCTAGCACTAACACTAATGTCTAACTCTGAGTGACACTAAATGTCTAACTCTGACTTATTCCAACACTGATATCAAATACTGACTTACACTGGCTTTAAATATCCCCAGTGCCTCTGTCTTCTGACCCCAGGTGTGTGTACCTGTGTGCTTTAATCTCCAAATGAAACAAAATAACGGCTATTATGCCTCCTCTCGGCTTAAAGCAATGCATTCTGGACTTAGTGAATAGTGAAGTTTTAGAATTAGTGAAGTTTTTGGACAATCTCGTCCGAATGTGAAAGTCCCACATCGAGTGGCAACGTTATGTCTGTATTTACGGCGCTTCTAGTGTTATTTAAGGCTATTTGAGACTTTACGGTAAGCGTGTGTATGTGGGGGCGCGCTCGTGTGTGTGTGTGTGTGCCGGCGATGGCAAACTCCAGCAGAAGAAGCCTGTGATGACAAGTGGTCGAGCCTCCGAGCACGGGCTGTTGTGAAGCGAACAGCGCAAAGGTAAGCATTGTGCGTCTATACACACATTATGTTTTATTTCCGCATTCAAGTCGGTTTCACACACAGAGAAAGAGGAGCTCAACATTTTAAAATAATCTATGAAAGAACTGAAGTGTAGGGATTATGGTTTAGTTGTGAAAACCTTGTCAACATTTTCTGAGTGTATCAAATCAAATGACGTTCGCCCTGGACTTGTTTGTTGTATTTGAAAAGAGACGTTTCTGGGGAAAGCGTAAGAGGTGACAGAAACAAGTTGTCACTTCTGGAGACAGTGTGGTGTTCTGACTCTGTAAGAACGAGAGTGCTGCGCCTCCTTTAATTAGTGGAGATTTTTCATTTCAAACGTTGCGCGCTGTTCAGTCTCATCTCTCATCTCTGTCCTCTTATTTGTGTGTGTGTGTGTGTGTGAGAGAGAGAGAGAGAGTCGCTTGCCTGCTGTCTCGACATTTTCCGGTGTTAGTGGAAAGCCTGTAGGTTGGCAGTAGTCATGGGATGTGTTTGTGTAGCCCGTGTCTCTGTCAGCGCGCGGTGCGCAGCCCCCATGCCGTTAATTAACCACGCGAATCATCAGTCGTCATGAGGCGTTTGTAGGAATTAAAAGTGATGTGAAATGGCAATGATAACATCCTTTATCACACTGTTTTACTTTCAAAAGTCATTGTAGGACGCACTACACGAATATACTACCTTGCCCGTTTTATAACCTTTATTCTATTTAAATGCTTTTGTCAACTGTTTTCCAGTCTGTGCAGCTGTTGGCTGGCTTCAAATAAATAAACATCTCACTGTACTTGTATAGTAACAATAAAATACTTCTTCTTCTGCTTTTAAATATGTATTTGATATTTATACCAAGGATATTATAAATAACATTTCTTTATGATTAGCATTTTTATTGAGTTTTTTCTTTCAAAATGTAGAACAACAGGGTATGTCAAGAGTATGAATATAACAAAGCCATAAGACATAAAACACAAACATAGACAAGAACAAGAATAGAGTAGCTTTAACTGAACACCTGTAACATACTCACATTGAAACATCAAACAATAACAAACAACAAGACCAGACTAAAAACAACAAGACAATAAGACCAGACCAAAAAAAAAAAAAAAAAAAAAAGGGGGGAAAGAGGCCACACTGAAAAAAAAAAAAGAGCTGAAGCTCTCACTTTACAAGGCAATGATGGGGGCTGAGCTGTAGATTGTCACTTCGGGCTGTGTAAGTGTTGAATAAACTTATGCCATTTACAGTGGTACCAGTTCAATCTGTCCAGCTGGGTAAAAGAAATTTGTTCATATGCCGCCACGGTGGAAAGGGCATTATACCAGTCTCTAATTGACGGTGCATGAGTTGACTTCCATTGTTGAACTATGAGTTTTTTGCCGAGCATAATGGCTGTGTGAACCCACTCTGCTTCGACAGAAGGCAAAATATCCTTCAAAACAGATGGGTCACCCAGAACATACAAGCGGATACAAAAGGGAACCTCCACACCCACAACTCCCTCGATGCATTCATGAATTGATATCCAGAACTGCTGCACTTTAGGGCACTCCCACAGCATATGAGTTAGAGTTCCATCGTTTGTACATTTCCAACACATTGGGCTGTTAACTAACTTGACTCTAAAAAGTTTAGCGGGAGTCCAGTACATTTTGTTAATTATCTTAAACTGAACCAGTCTAGTACGAAGGTCACGTGCCATTTTCTTTGAATTACAGAGTACATGCATCCATTCATCATCTGTGAATGTGGTACTAAGGTCTCTTTCCCACACTTTTTTTAATGAAAAACTACTGACATACTTATCCAAAAGCATTGAGTAGTAAAAAGATGCTTCATGACCCAACCCATACCTATTTACAATAGTAGAGGGAATGTCTGCACTAAAGGGAGTCGAGGGGGACTTAAATGTGGCTGTTAGGAGGCTTCGGATCTGTATATATCGCCAGTAATTATGCTTTTGCAGATGGAATTCAGACTGTAAGTCATGGAACGATTTAAGCCCATAATCTAAATAAATATGGTCAAGTGTTATGATGCCCCGCTGAACCCATTCTTTCCAATAAAATGATGATTTCCCGATTCGTAGAGAGGGATTGTACCATATACTAGCTGACCTGTTTAAGAAGGTGTTGAAGTCTAGAATTTTAGCTGTCTATAAATAACATTTCTGATGGATTTACATCAGGAGTGTGTGTGTACAGGAGGTGTCGAGCTTGATGCTAGGCGCTTGATGCTGGGCTTCAGTGCGTACAGGAGGTGTTGAGGTTGATGCTGGGCTTCAGTGCGTACAGGAGGTGTTGAGGTTGATGCTGGGCTTCAGTGCGTACAGGAGGTGTTGAGGTTGATGCCGGGCTTCAGTGCGTACAGGAGGTGTTGAGCTTGATGCTTGATGCCGGGCTTCAGTGCGTACAGGAGGTCTTGAGCTTAATGCTGGGCTTCAGTGGGTACAGGAGGTGTTGAGGTTGATGCTGGGCTTCAGTGCGTACAGGAGGTCTTGAGCTTAATGCTGGGCTTCAGTGGGTACAGGAGGTGTTGAGGTTGATGCTGGGCTTCAGTGCGTACAGGAGGTCTTGAGCTTAATGCTGGGCTTCAGTGGGTACAGGAGGTGTTGAGGTTGATGCTGGGCTTCAGTGCATACAGGAGGTGTTGAGGTTGATGCCGGGCTTCAGTGGGTACAGGAGGTCTTGAGCTTAATGCTTGATGCCGGGCTTCAGTGCATACAGGAGGTCTTGAGCTTAATGCCGGGCTTCAGTGGGTACAGGAGGTGTTGAGCTTAATGCTGGGCTTCAGTGCATACAGGAGGTGTTGAGGTTGATGCTGGGCTTCAGTGGGTACAGGAGGTCTTGAGCTTGATGCTGGGCTTCAGTGCGTACAGGAGGTCTTGAGCTTAATGCCGGGCTTCAGTGGGTACAGGAGGTGTTGAGCTTAATGCTGGGCTTCAGTGCATACAGGAGGTGTTGAGGTTGATGCTGGGCTTCAGTGGGTACAGGAGGTCTTGAGCTTAATGCTGGGCTTCAGTGCGTACAGGAGGTTTTGAGCTTGATGCTGGGCTTCAGTGCGTACAGGAGGTGTTGAGCTTAATGCTGGGCTTCAGTGTGTACAGGAGGTGTTGAGGTTGATGCTGGGCTTCAGTGCGTACAGGAGGTGTTGAGCTTAATGCTGGGCTTCAGTGGGTACAGGAGGTGTTGAGGTTGATGCTGGGCTTCAGTGCATACAGGAGGTGTTGAGCTTGATGCTTAATGCTGGGCTTCAGTGCGTACAGGAGGTGTTGAGGTTGATGCTGGGCTTCAGTGGGTACAGGAGGTGTTGAGGTTGATGCTGGGCTTCAGTGCGTACAGGAGGTCTTGAGCTTAATGCTGAGCTTCAGTGCGTACAGGAGGTGTTGAGGTTGATGCTGGGCTTCAGTGGGTACAGGAGGTGTTGAGGTTGATGCTGGGCTTCAGTGCGTACAGGAGGTCTTGAGCTTGATGCTGAGCTTCAGTGCGTACAGGAGGTGTTGAGCTTGATGCTTAATGCTGGGCTTCAGTGCGTACAGGAGGTGTTGAGGTTGATGCTGGGCTTCAGTGCGTACAGGAGGTGTTGAGGTTGATGCTGGGCTTCAGTGGGTACAGGAGGTGTTGAGGTTGATGCTGGGCTTCAGTGGGTACAGGAGGTGTTGAGGTTGATGCTGGGCTTCAGTGCGTACAGGAGGTCTTGAGCTTAATGCTGAGCTTCAGTGCGTACAGGAGGTGTTGAGCTTGATGCTTGATGCCGGGCTTCAGTGCGTACAGGAGGTGTTGAGCTTGATGCCGGGCTTCAATGCATACAGGAGGTGTTGAGGTTGATGCTTGATGCTGGTGTTCAGTGCGTACAGGAGGTTTTGAGCTTGACGCCTGATGCTGGTGTTCAGTCTGTACAGGAGGTGTTTATTATGACCGCCGCTAGCGAAGCTAGCGAAAGCGGTCATATTGGAGTTGCTGCAAAATTTTTCCCTTTTTTTTTTTTTTTTTTTTTTTTTTTTTTTTTTTTTTCACCGATTTTTCGTCAACGATTCCCGGGACACTGAAACTCGGGGAGACATGAATGTTTGTAGGCATGTAGCCCAAGAAGTTTGTGAGCGAATAACGCCTTTTGGTCCCCCAGGGCCACCCCCCCGCTGTGCCAGTGTCCGTTAAAGAGGGGGAGACCGGCAAAAGTTTTTGCTGAATAACTCAATGAACGTTTCACCCAACAACATGAAATTTTTGTGATATGTCGGTGTTACAGAGACGTATCGACCCAGCCCATAAACTCTCACTTGAAGCATAGCGCCACCTAGTGATAAGGGTAAATGCAAAAATTGGGATTTTGAGTTGCCAATATCTTGGACCGAGAAGGTGGGAACTGCGCAAAATACGTTATGCACGATCACCACAAAGACCTCTAACACCACAGAACATGCCATAAAATTTGGTCCATAGAGGGCGCTGTAATTGTAGAAAATGTCATTTTGCCTATTATCTAGACAATGCTTACGTTTACAACAATTTTTTTTTTATCGTGAAATCTATTGACCCTCACGCATTGAAAACACTGGTCGACGCCCACTTCCAACGAAAAAAAATTCCGTGAAATTTTAATATTGCGGAAACGAATCTGAACGAACTCGTCATAGGCCGTTCATGTGAATCTCACCAAATTTGGTATATGTCATCTACAGACAATGCTGACAAAAAGTTATCAAAGGATTTATCTTGAGATAAACCGTTCCGAAGTTACACGTCAATGAACATTTAACACGTAGCTTAAAATTTTTCAAATGGCCGTATCTTGGCTAATAATTGCTCAAATTTGGTCAAAGTTGATATTCCATCTCTAAACAGATTTCTTTTCATGTGTACTAAATTTTGTGACATTTCGTCATAGGGGGCGATGTTTATTGGCGAAGCTAGGTGTCAAAAAACAGTTTTTGTTAAATAACTCGCCAACAATTTTGCCCAAGACAACGATTTTGCGTTAGTATGTCGGTGTTACAGAGATGTATCGACCCAGCCAATAAACGCTCACTTGAAGCGTAGCGCCACCTAGTGATATGAGTGAATGCAAAAATTGGGATTTTGAGTTGCCAATATCTTGGACCGAGAAGGTGGGAACTGCGCAAAATACGTCATGCACAATCACCACAAAGACCTCTAACACCACAGAACATGCCATAAAATTTGGTCCATAGGGGGCGCTGTAATTGTAGAAAATGTCATTTTGCCTATTATCTAGACAATGCTTATGTTTACAACAATTTTTTTTTTATCGTGAAATCTATTGACCCTCACGCATTGAAAACACTGGTCGACGCCCACTTCCAACGAAAACAATTTCCGTGAAATTTTAATATTGCGAAAACGGATTTGAACGAACTCGTCATAGGCCGTTCATGTGAATCTCACCAAATTTGGTATATGTCATCTACAGACAATGCTGACAAAAAGTTATCAAAGGATTTATCTTGAGATAAACCGTTCCGAAGTTACACGTCAATGAACATTTAACACGTAGCTTAAAAATCTTCAAATGGCCGTATCTTGGCTTTTAATTGCTCAAATTTGGTCAAAGTTGACATGCCATCTCTAAACAACTTTCTTTTTATGTGTACTAAATTTTGTGACATTTCGTCATAGGGGGCGATGTTTATTGGCGAAGCTAGGTGTCAAAAAACAGTTTTTGTTAAATTACTCGTCAACAATTTTGCCCAAGACAACGATTTTGTGTTAGTATGTCGATGTTACAGAGATGTATTGACCCAGCCCATAAACTCTCACTTGAAGCATAGCGCCACCTAGTGATATGGGTAAATGTAAAAATTGGGATTTTAAGTTGCCAATATCTTTGACCGAGAAGGTGGGAACTGCACAAAATACGTCATGCACGATAACAACAAAGACCTCTAACACCACAGAACATGCCATAAAATGTAGTCCATAGGGGGCGCTGTAATTGTAGAAAATGTCATTTTGCCTATTATCTAGAGAATGCTTATGTTTACAACAATTTCTTTTTTATCGTGAAATCTATTGACCCTCGCACATTGAAAACACTGGTCGACGCCCACTTCCAACGAAAACAATTTCCGTGAAATTTTAATATTGCGGAAACGAATCTGAACGAACTCGTCATAGGCCGTTCATGTCAATCTCACCAAATTTGGTATATGTCATCTACAGACAATGCTGACAAAAAGTTATCAAAGGATTTATCTTGAGATAAACCGTTCCGAAGTTATACGTCAATGACCATTTAACACGTAGCTTAAAAATCTTTAAATGGCCGTATCTTGGCTTTTAATTGCTCAAATTTGGTCAAAGTTGACATGCCATCTCTAAACAGCTTTCTTTTTATGTGTACTAAATTTTGTGACATTTCGTCATAGGGGGCGATGTTTATTGGCGAAGCTAGGTGTCAAAAAACAGTTTTTGTTAAAAAACTTATCAACAATTTTGCCCAAGACAACGATTTTGTGTTAGTATGTTGGTGTTACAGAGATGTATCGACCCAGCCCATAAACTCTCACTTGAAGCATAGCGCCACCTAGTGATAAGGGTAAATGCAAAAATTAGGATTTTGAGTTGCTAATATCTTGGACCGAGAAGGTGGGAACTGCGCAAAATACGTCATGCACAATCACCACAAAGACCTCTAACACCACAGAACATGCCATAAAATTTGGTCCATAGGGGGCGCTGTAATTGTAGAAAATGTCATTTTGCCTATTATCTAGAGAATGCTTACGTTTACAACTATTTTTTTTTATCATGAAATCTGTTGACCCTCACGCATTGAAAACACTGGTCGACGCCCACTTCCAACGAGAACAATTTCCGTGAAATTTTAATATTGCGAAAACGAATCTGAACGAACTCGTCATAGGCCGTTCATGTGAATCTCACCAAATTTGGTATATGTCATCTACAGACAATGCTGACAAAAAGTTATCAAAGGATTTATCTTGAGATAAACCGTTCCGAAGTTACACGTCAATGAACATTTAACACGTAGCTTAAAATTCTTCAAATGGCCGTATCTTGGCTTTTAATTGCTCAAATTTGGTCAAAGTTGACATGCCATCTCTAAACATCTTTCTTTTCATGTGTACTAAATTTTGTGACATTTCGTCATACGGGGCGATGTTTATCGCCGAAGCTAGGTGTTGAAAAACAGTTTTTGTTAAATAACTCATCAACAATTTTGCCCAAGACAACGATTTTGTGTTAGTATGTAGGTGTTACAGAGGCATATTGACCCAGCCCATAAACTCTCACTTGAAGCATAGCGCCACCTAGTGATAAGGGTAAATGCAAAAATTGGGATTTTGAGTTGCCAATATCTTGGTCCGAGAAGGTGGGAACTGCACAAAATGCATCATGCACGATCACCACAAAGACCTCTAACACCACAGAACATGCCATAAAATTTGGTCCATAGGGGGCGCTGTAATTGTACAAAATCTCATTTTGCCGATTCCTTGCCTTCACAAATCAGTCCTTCACACTACACATTCAAAACCCACATCCATGCCCACTTACAGGAAATCATTTCCACAGAAATTCTCACCTCACAACACTGCTCTATCACACACTCATCACACCAACAGTTCCCACATTTCAATATACTGCGGCGGTCATACCATGTACCGCTATGCGGTACATCTAGTTTGTAACACAAATAAAAAGTAACGGTTTTGCCTTTTCTAGCTCTAGCTGTAGCTCTAGCTGTATTAACACACAAATCAATGATTTGTTTTCTCAATTGACCGCCCTCCTCATTTTGAATGCACGAACCTCTGTCAAGCAATTGAGCTGACCTCCAAAGGGTTAAAACGAATTGAGCAGATTGGTCCCCTCTGGGTGTGCTCTCTCTCTCTGGAGAGTGGGAGTGGACAGGCTCGAGACTAGGCACAGTGTTAGTGTGTGACTGAGGCATTACTCCCATCCAGTAATCCACTGGGTACCCCACTCACATCACTCCCATCCAGTGATACACTGGGTACCACTCTTCAGCATCACTCCCATACAGGGGGTACCCAAATAAGACATCACTCCCATACAGTGTGCAGGGGGTGCCCCTCTGAAACATCACTCCCATCCAGTCATCCACTGGCAGACCTGTCAACATGTATGGATTTTACGTAGCGGATACGCATTTTTACCTTATTGTACGCTTGTACGATTTTATGTCCTAAAGTACGCATATCGTTTGGTCTCGCATTTCAGCAGTTTCTTTGGTCAAGTTGTCACTGAAGTTGATTCCGTCGCTGAGCCACAGATATCTGCGTAAGCTGGGTGTTTTCCATAGGTGTTTTCGACCAATTAGAGACCCGCCTCTCCTGGCTTGCGCCTCAGTTCAGTTCAGTGCTGCTGCAAAGAAGACAGTTGCAAGCAGGTTGCAAGTCGGTGCCTTTTCGCCTGTTCAAGTAACATAGAGAAGGTAAAATTAACCAAACGAACCCACCTAGAGGGGTAGAAAAGGGAAAAAAGCTCTGGAACTTTGAATATGTAAACCAACAAGAAAGAATTTACAAGATACGGTTTATACTAGAGCTGTCTTTTGTCAGAGAAATAAACTTTGCTTTTGCTAATCTTTCAGCTAACTAATAGAATCAGAACATTATCCTGCATTTAGGTTGTAGCATCCTTACCCTTAAAAAAAAACGCCACCAATGTGAATAAGTTGTAAAATTAATGTACCTTCAACTCAATTTACATACTACATATTGTCAATACAATATTATTTTTAAGTAAATAAGGTTAGCCAGTTAGCTATGTTGACCTGCTATGTCCAATGTAGCTGCCGTAGATGTATACATATCTATGTGTACCTGCAAGCTAACCGGAATTTAAATATTAGCACCTAAAGTTAGCCCACAATATCAAGGTGTTGCAGTTGTTTGGTTCGTAACGCATATATTCTGAATATGAATCCGTTATATAAACGAATATATTTGAAACCGTTTTGCTCATTAAATGTTTGATGCCCTGTGAACTTCAAAGCAGCGTAAAGACTGTGGTGCATACAAACTGGCATAGCATTGTTAGCTGCCCTTGACAAGTGGATGCAAGTGAACGAAAATTGAGATTTTTTCATGTGTTGCTTAAAGTGGAACAAAATAAGTGTAGGGCATATTCTAGATCCAATAGGGGAATAGATACACAGACAACATTAAAACGTTGTGCATTTACTGTAAAAGATGGGCAGATGAATACACAGCATTCTTAACTTAGGGGGCAACAGGTAACGAACACAGCCACACAGCAGCTGTGACAGGCGATTCCAGCGCAGCAAATGATGTCTACAGTCTACAATAGACCTATTGGCTTGTCCAATGTGATTGCAGCTGACACAATAGACATTTTATTTGGTTGGGGGGGGGGGGGATTTGTACTCTTGTACTGTCTGCACTGGGTACCCCTCTGACCCTCTCCAGCATCAATCCCATACAGTGGGCAGGGAGGGGGTACCCCTCTAAGACATCACTCCCATACAGGGGGTACCCCTCTAAGACATCACTCCCATACATGGGGTACCCCTCTAAGGCAGTGGGTAGTGGGTACCCCTGTCGGCAGCAGACCGGGGGCTCGCGTTGAGGGTGTGCCGATCTGCTGGGGCCTAAACACCTCCGCCCACTCTCCCATTCCTAAGGACAGCCAGGCACACACGCACGCACGCACGCACGCACACACACAGTGGAACCTAAACACCTCCGCCCACTCTACCATTCCTAAGGACAGCCACACACACACACACACACACACACACACACACATGCACGCATCCACACACACACACACACACACACACACACACACACACACACACACACATACACCTACACTGGAACCTAAACACCTCCATCCACTCTCCCACTCTTAAGGACAGCCACACACAAACACCATAACACAATGCACCAAATTGACCACACCAAACACATGCACACGCGCACACACACACACCCACCCACACACACACACACATACACACACAACCACACTGGGAGAGAGGGAGAGGGAGGGGGAGAGAGAGAGACTGAGACGTAACCACGTAAAAATCTTCGCAGTTGTTTCCAGTGATTCTCTGTTTTGCTTTACTGTTTTCAGAATAAGAGTCTGCCATTGGAGAAAGCCTTATACTCTTCACACACACACACACACACACACACACACACACACACACACACACACACACACACACACACACACACACGCACGCACACACACACACACACACACACCTTTAGTGAGTAACCTTTAGCTGCACTGATAATCTCTGACGAACGGATCTGCCCAAATATCTCATCTCATCTCATCTCTTCCTCACACATTCACTTCCTGTTCACCTCACACCTGCACTTCCTGTTTACCTCACTTCACCCCACGTCGGGTTGTTTGGGGTCAGGGGAGGTCACCTGGGGTGAAGGGAGGTCACCTGGGCTCAGGTGAGATTTGGGCTGAATCCAAGATGTTCACTCGTTCACTATATGGGACTAAGTAGAGGACAAAAGGTCCCTAGGTAGTGCAGGAGTGAACATCAGAAGAGAGAGAGACAGAAAGAGAGAGATAGAGAGAGAGAGAGAGAGAGAGAGAGAGAATGAGATCGAGTATGTTTGTGTGATACATGTGAAAGGGTGAGAATAGGTGTGTTGTTTATACTATATAAGCTGTATAGATGTGTGTGTGTAATAATGAGTGTGTGTGTGTGTGTGTAATAATGTGTGTGTGTATGTGTGAGACAGAGTGTGTGTGTGTGTGTGTGTAATAATGAGTGTGTGTATGTGTAGCAATGAGTGTATACATTTGTGCACCATGTACCGATAGTTTCCCAGTGTGTTTGCACACACAGAAACACACACACACACACACACACACACACACACACACACACACACACACACACACACACACACACACACACACACACAGTCACACACACACACACACACACACACAGAAACACACACAAACACACATACACACAGTCACACACACACACACACACACAGTCACAAACACACACGCACACACACACACACATACACAGTCACACAAACACACATACACACAGTCACACACACACACACACACAGTCACACAAACACACACATACACACACACACAGTCACACAAACACACACACACAGTCACACAAACACACACACACACAGTCACACAAACACACACACACACACACTCCCTGGAGAGCTC